>CAJVPK010000752.1:0-22409 GCA_910592015.1 Diversispora eburnea | reverse complement strand
AGTCTTCATACCACTGTTAATAGTTAAATACGCCTCTTTCATAATTGATCGTACTTAATTCCTTCTACGTATAAACCTTTGTATTGTGATTATTTTATCGAGAAATTAGTAATTCTTATAGTTATATTTAGTTTTATTATTAGTTTTAGCATTATTTTATCCCGCTGTCTTTGTAAATTGTAGAAGGTTTACACAGATAACAATACCAAGGTCACAAAATAGGATATTATTAATTAACAATTACTCTTATTATCAAGAAGAGAGTAATAATAACAAGAATTGCTAAGATTACAAAACAAGACAAATAACAAGAGGATTTTCACTAAGAAAGTCACAATATAAACTATATGATTTACCAAGGAAGATATCAGTTTATAAACAATATTTTTATTTCTTGTTATTAGAATATTCAATTCTATATCAACTGTTCCTTCAAGAGAAACAGAAACAACTATTATTTATACAAAATTATGATCATATTGCAAACTATAATTACTAATTTCAAGAAAACTCTAGAAGTTTCCATGACATTCTAGCGTGATTATTAATGCTGAAGGTAATTTACCTAGGTATTTCACCAGTAGTTACCAGAGGAATTTTACCTTGTGTCATGTATTGTTACATATCTGAGATATTTTACCTCTGTTACTCAAATTACATAAAGAATAAATATTGATAATTGAAAAGTGATACAAGAATATAAATATACTAAACTAAAAATAGATAAAATAATATATATACAAAATGCTAATATAATAATAAAATAATAATAAAATAAGTTATACTAAGAATATATATAAAAATAGAGGAACAGGATCAACACCAGTTATTACTGATCAAAAATTGATAAATCATATACACATCGGATATCCGATATTAGGGATGTACTATGCACATATTGGATATCTGATGTATATATGATTTATCAAATTTCAACTAGTATATGTGTATATTCAATAAAAAATTTCAGATTTTAAATAAAATAATTTTGGACCGATGAATTTGAAGAATTTACTCACACCAAAAATGATGATGATAATAATGATAATAATAGCAAAGAATTTAGTGGGGCTGATTTTGAAATTTTGTTTAGGTGTGTATATTTTTTTTTATTTTATTTTTATTTAATATTTTGTATTTTATATTAATTAATTATTTTTATTTTTTATTTATTTATTTATTTTATAGAGAATCTGCGCTCACTGCATTAAGAGAAAACATTGAAATTACTCAGATTTCTATGCGTCATATTCAAGCTGTTCTTTTATGAAAAACTATTTTGACTTTTTTTATCGAAATTGCAATTTCAGGATTTCAAAATAATTTTACATACAAGTATGATCTAAACGCATGTTACCTTTTTGCGATGGAAGCTATTTGGCATATTTTCAAATATAAAATAACTTCATAATCACCATCTGTAACATGTTTACCAATCTATTTACCTGAAGAACGAACTATTTTATGTGAAAATAGTAACAATCTTTCTACTTTACAATATTATTTTTTCCATCCATCAAATTCCAAATTCAATAACTTCACTTATTGTAAATATAATGAACTATATTCCTTTAGTTACACAGGTAAATTAATTGACTAACATTTGCTCCCCCCAGGTACCTACTTGAAAAAAAAATATTAAAGATATCAACAATGAATTGTTATGCTCTTATATGTGTAAAAAATATTATCTTTGTATACTCTTAAATTACTGTGCAGCTAAATCTTTTGAAGACTTATGGAAAGTAAATGAAATAATGTATTTGACTTTTCAAGATACAGCACACACACTAGGTCTATTAGATGATGTAACTGAAAATGAACAATATTTCAACTCCGTCTGCTCTTTTGTCATCTCATTTTAGATGGTATAGCTACACAAACTATTTGAAAGGATCATCATAAACTTTTATTATAAAATTACATTAGTAGAATAGGAAATATACAACAGGAAGAAAACCAAGTGTTGATATGGATCTCTGATTTTTTAAAAGAATACAGTTGTAATATGACACAAATCGGCTTACCTAAACCACCTGGTTCTGAAAACAACATAACAACTATGATATGTTAATTATAGAAAAAGAAAAAATGATCAATTAACTAAATTCTGAACAAAAAAAATTTATTAAAGAATCATTTATCACATACAAAATAACAAAACTTTAACTATTTTCATTAATGGACGTGTGGTTGTGGTAAAACATTTTTAGTAAACACTATATATACTACAACAAGAAGTTTAAAAAAAATAATCTTTCTATATGATACAATTGATTTAGTGACACTTAATTATAATGGGGACTGCACTGCGCATTTGCTATTTCGCATTTCAGTAGAATATGGTGGCAATAGATGCAAATGTCAGATTAGTTCAAATAGTAAACATGCTGAACAAATTAGAGAAACATCTGTTATCACTTGGGATAAGCTACTGATGACTCAGAAAGGTAATATAGAAACAGTAGATATGTTACTTCGTGATCTTTACAGTTGTAATCTACCATTTAGTGAAAAGGTTTTTATTGGAATAGGAGATTTTCATCAAGCTACACTGGTAATTTCACGTAATGGAAAAATGGTCATGATTCTTAAATTGATTAAGTTATCTTTGATATGGAACACATTTGAAATTTATGATTTACAAAAGCCAGTTTGAGATGCTTGAGATATAAATTATTCAAGATTTATGGATAATATTGGTGATGGTATTAGTGAAAAAAATGTTTTACTACCTTTATTAAATACAGTATTCAGATTAGAGGATGCAATCGATTTTATCTTTCTTGTAACTGTATTGAGCAATCCAGTTACATATCTCCAATGAGCTATCCTGTGTCCACTAAATGTAAAAGTAAATTCAATCAACAATATCATTCTTCAGCAATTAAAAGGTAATGCAACCGATTTATATAAAAAGGACAATCTCATATTATCCAAAGAATTTGATTACCGCTGGACTATTAAATTCGTTCAGTGTATTCGGGATATCCAAGCATTGCCTTAT
The DNA here is from genome assembly GCA_910592015.1 of Diversispora eburnea. Lineage (NCBI taxonomy): Eukaryota > Fungi > Glomeromycota > Glomeromycetes > Diversisporales > Diversisporaceae > Diversispora > Diversispora eburnea. The sequence goes on along the minus strand of CAJVPK010000752.1, from coordinate 19,402 downwards.
ACTAAAACATAAATGTATTATCACCACTGTGTAGAGTATTTTGAATAATTTCTCAAATCAGTCTCAAAGTTTGCATCACACAAACATAATAATACGCTCTATCTGTTAGTAGGTCACAGCTAATACAATTGATTTAACTGGCCTATTTCAAAACAGATAATAAATATATAATAAATAATAATAATAATCAAATAATTAATCAATTAATCATGAAGGCATAGTGAGTAAGGTGAAGTAAAAGTAGTTAACACAGTATCAAACAATATTTAATAATATTCTGCAATATTATGGTACAAGATATAAGTTTATTAGAATATAAAATATAAAGTTTTTTAAAAGTAAAGTATAATTTAGTGACAAAATTATTATCATATATTAGGATGTCTCTGAAGTAAGTTTAATTTTCTATCTATTTATAATTAAAATATTTCGATATATTCCGTAATATTAAGTGATAATTAATTAACTAATAACTATTAATGAATTCTAATTACTTCTAAGACTTACACCTGACAATGGTCGTATTTATACTTTCTCTTTTGTTTACACTTCATCCTTCTCATCTTTGTACTTCATCCTTCATTCTTCTCATCTTTGTACTTTATCCTTCATCCTGGTACATTCATCTTTCACCCTCATACGGTTATCTTCGTACTTCATCCTTCATCCTCGTACAGTCATCTCATGTGGAATAACAATTACCTGAATGTTCATCTAGTGACACAAATTATCATTCCCCATGACATTTCACCTGATTACCAATTTGGATTGCCACAGTATAGTGACTATAATGCATAACCTGTCACTACGTGATAGTTTGTTCAAAAATTGTAAAGTCATTATTGTAAATATTGGATATCAATTAGTCACAATACAAAATCCTATAACAGGTTGCATTGCACATTTATCACAAATCACCTTCCTATTCAATATCTCACATTTTCCATTTAAAATTTGACACCACCAGTTCCCATTATATTTAACCTATTCTTTACAAGAATAAAGTTAGATTGAGTTGTACTTGACTTATGGACCCCGTATTAGGTCACGGTTAACTTTACACTGCCTTAACAAGAGTCTGTCAAAGAAATCACATTCTAATACTTACTAAAGAAAACCACTTACTAGATCCATTTATTACTAAAAATATTGTATATTCAAAACTACTTGAATAAACTTATACAAAATTGATTTTTTTCTATATGTAATAAACAACATATTAATAACAACAGATATATTTAAATAATATATAAAAACAATATTTGTTATTTATTTATTTAAAAAAATTACATATTTAGTAAAAAATAAAAAATATTAAATATTTAATTAAAAATATATAATGACAACATTTGATAAAACAAAAAAAAACTATACTACAGTTTACAAAAAAAAACAAAATAACAATTAACTAAAATAAACACTTATTCCCTTTTACCCTCAATATCAGGTCTTGAAGTACTACGTAAGGATCGACCTCTAGAACTTTTTCCATTATCACCAAGAACATTTCTCTTACGTTTCCTTTTTTTTACCACCACCTCAGTTTCATTACACTGAACATCACCACTAGCATCAATTTGTAAATTGCTCCCTTCGATATTATCAACAGGCTCAACTTTTATATGTTTCGAAGAAGACACATTATTATCGTTTATAAAATTGTCTAAAACTTCTGTAGTTCCTTTCATACTTCAACAACATTGCAATGAGTAACGATAAGCTTAGAGCGAATCGCATTAATACCTTCGGACAAATTATGCAAACTACTATCAAAACTCTTTTGCCTAAACAAAGACTGAGTATTGATAAAATTGATATCCTTTGCATAAACGTAAAAATCATTATCAATAACTTCCATTTGACCCACAACAAAAATAAATGAATCTTGTAGATGAATTGTGCTCTTTAAGTGTGCAAACCAAGAATTAAGATGCTGGAATACAATTTTGACAATAAAATTAAAATCTTGATCAACATAATCACTATTAAAAACACTCAAAACGGTATTCTCGTCATTTCCTATCACCCATTGTGATTCTTGAGGTACTCCCACAAAAGAAACTTTTAGTAGGTATTTATTCGAATTAACGGCATTGTTGAGGATGGTCAAACCAGTAGAAACAAAAACTGTCATCTACAAAAACAAGAAAATGAGTAACACTTTACAAAACTAAACCAACCAACAACCATTATCTTTGGTCTTTTAACTCCCCCGTAATACCCAGGTACGATTTTATCACCGACAGAATAAAAACCATCCTTATCAAAAACAGCTTGGATTTCGGAATCTCTATCACCAAAATTAATAAGAACGAACAAGACCATTTCAATCTCATTATCATCCCGTTCTACTGGATAAGTGCCAATAGCCCATACTATGATTAAATTACTATCATTCTTTTCAGTCTTGCGAACACACTTAATTCTTACAATAGTGTCTGTGTAATATGGCATGATATAAACTTGAACCTTTTGTTCACAACAAAACAAGAATGTTTATTCAAATGAAAAAAAAACTCTGTAATACAATACTTTTATATAACAAGTTTAACCCACTAAACAAATCCCAATCATCATGATGTAATTAAAATAATTAAAATAACTTAATATAATTAAAGCAAGTTTGGGCGAAAAATCCTGAAAAAATTCTTTAAATTTCATTTCATTACACGAATCTCTGTTCTTTGTAAATCCGTTAATTGACACAAATTTTCTTACACCGAGGCCTGCTTTTAACAAATTACTCAAAAGAATGATTTGCCTTGTCCGTGAGATCTCGTCTAACAGTTTCTTAAAAAAAACATGTGTCCAGTAAAACTGATCAGCATAACCATCACGATACCTTGTATACCACACAACAAGTTACACAAATCAATAAGATAGGGTGGCACAAAGTGCCACCCATCGCACTAGTTTTAAATAAAAAAAAATTAGATAATTTTTTATTTTATAATTTATTGAATAGTATTTCTAAAATGATAATAAAAATTTAAACCACCAATATCAAATAATTGTTCAATTGTATCAAATAATTTACCAGTACAAGGAACTATGTTGATTACACATTATTTTGGAAGGGATCAAATCAGGTTTTGGCAATAATATTGTTAATTGGCACTGCCAAAATTTTTTTTATTACAGGTTCATAAATTGATGCTATTTGGTAATGAAGAAGAATAGGCAGATCATCTGATGATTTATTCCTTGCTACGTAGATTTTTTTGACAGCCTCGTGACTAAGTGTATTTGAAGCTAGTCCAAAATTTTTCCATAGGTATACTATCACTTGACCTGGTCCTCGGAAGGTAGGTTGGAGAATTTGAAATGCGTTAGCATGTGAATCCTCGAGATCGTTGGGAAAAATAAATGCGAATGGATCAAGAACTGTTAGTGTTAAAGGACTTATAAAACTTTTAGAGCTAATAATACTTTTAGAATTATTAGGGTATTGATTTAAAGACGTAAAGAGTCTATTAACAAAATACGATATTTTAATTCATATTTTATAAATTGTATCTTTATCTTTGCATTTTGATTGGCTCAAAAAATAAAAATAAAATAAAGAGGCAGAAAAGTCAGAAAGAAAAGATCATTCAACATTTTACTGTTTTTTGCACACGTTTTTCTAATAATCAAGTATGAACTTTATATATTTTTTAAAAATTTCGATTAAAAATTCTAATAATCATGGGAAATAGTATTATTCTGAATAATAGTTCTTTGATAATTGATTGGAAACTGCAAGGTCGTCATATTCTCATTATTGGCAATAATCATATTGCAGCAGCGAACAGGATTGAATTCGTTTTGGACGCGAATCTTCGGGAGACGACCCTAATAACACCACAATTCAATAAGTGTTCTTCCGATAAAATCTAAAAATATATTGCCAAACACGCCATCGCTCACAAAAACAGTGAATGGAATGAGAAATATCTAGTAGAGGTTCCGTTGACTTCATTCTCGCTGCTGTTGATTATGTAAAGTTATCACACGAAATTGCTTAGATCTCTCGTAAACTAAAAATACCAATCAACGTTGCTGAAAATTCATAATTATGTGGCTTTTTGTTTATTCCAACTTATTGGGGTGGATCTCTTTAAGCAGCCATATCTTCCAACAGACCGGTTCGCAAATTTCCCAAAAACTTAAGAAACATATTATTGAACGTTTACTAAAGAATATAACTTCTGCTATCAATAACGCTTCCAATATCAAGAATCAAGAAACAAATTGGAAACATAAACAAGACAACCAATACTTTATCTCCTCAAGAGTTAGCTGATCTTACAAATAATGGTATTAAAAGATTAGTTTTTGAGTGTAAAATTCTTGAGGATGAGTCTGACGCATCTTCAGAATATTTACCTACTCTGGGGAATTCAACTTAAATAATGTCTATCAAATCAAAAATTATGGATAATGATACGATATTACATTAGAAGTTTTAACAAAAGGTGGAATAAAATTTATGGATGGTAAAACAGCTGTATCGTAGCTTACGCTTTAAGCAATAGTTTCATTTATCCAACTTTTACGATCCCATTATGTTGGGAAAGTCGTATCACAGGGATCTAACAAAAGGTAGAAGATGCTTTCGGGAAAGTTATTAATTCTATCCAAATGCATACTTGTTCCATATCGGCTATTTTAGGAGCTACCTCTTTCGTGAATTCTGGTGAAGTCATTTAGGTATTTCCTTCGTCAAGTTCGATAATTTCAACTAAATTTATATAATATTTCCCATAAAAAGATTCCACTGGTAATTGATATTTACACCTATAGTTTTAATGATAATTCAAAAAATTTCTGCATTTTATGCACGTGATACTGGGAATTATCAACTTAGGAAATTGCATTAATTTAATTTCGATATCCACATCAACATCATCACCATATTTACATATTTTCGATGGTGTGAAAGCAGCCCAGGAATCTTCCAAAGTCAATCTCTTGTCATAATCTGAGATTCATAAAATAAGTAAAGAGGTTATTGCGAGGGTCTTTCTTCAACCACAAATAATTCCGTGGATATATTTGAAAAATTGCAAATAAAGTTAGTAAATTCTTAAAAACATATACAAGGCATTTGAATATATTGGATCACAACTGCTGAAACGTTATTAATTGTTTATAGTGAGAAACAGCTGTTGCCGTGGTCTGAAAAACATTTTTTGGCAGCTTTATAAAAGACAACCAAACGTATTGCGGTTTCGGAGCAGGTTTCTTCAAACATGGATTGATCATACAATTTGGATTCTTCATTATTGGATGATGTTTCCATTTCATTATATGATGGGCTAGTTCTCGTCCCCAATTGATAGATGTAAAATATTCCCATCTCAAAAATTCAATTTTCGTGTCATCAATTCACTTACTAACAACTGGAATTACTCAAATACTTGCTCAAATACTTGCTCATAATTTAAATTAAATGTTTTTACCTACTGTACATTCAATATTTATAAATTACAGTTAGGTGTGGTGTTCATTGATGTTGAATCGGGAGTTAATTTTATTTCTATTAATGATGCTGGCTTAACTACTTTTACTTACGCCAAGATGGTGCCATCATTCTCTTGAATACTAGTTGGACTGTGGATGAACCAGAAACAAAGTTGCATAATGCTTTTAGATATGAAGCCACAAATCGTAATATGCGGTTATACATAACCGATGTCGATAAAGATCGGATTATTAATGATTTGAATTTAGATGTTGGAGATGTTGGTTTTGCAAGCTGCATATTTTAAAATTATTAAAATTTATTATATTGTATCCGACACCATTTCTAGTTTTTACGAGAGTAATAATGAAAAAGAAGTTGTACTGTTCTTTAATTCAAGAGACCGAAAAAAGCAATAATTCATGTTGAAATTCTTCCTACCTGGTTAATATTAGAAAAATCGGATCAAATATTACTTCCTGCTATTATCGATTGATTGATAATTCCTTTAGTTCAAATTTTGACCAACAATTAACTGATACCCCTAAACTTACTGCTCGGCACGCAATGCATGAAATTTTCTTTTCAAAGAAGCTTATAAACCAATCAAATTGTTCGTCCGGATGTATCGGAAAACTTATATTACTCATGTTTCCGAGAAGCAACGCAACGCATAATCCAGAATCTATGATCGATATTTATTCCATATCGAATTTGATACTTTAAAATACGATTTGGGAGAAGCATTTAGTGTATATGGTCATAATGGTACAGAAGATGTTAATAAATTTTTAGAATATTATGAATTGAATACTAATGACATTGTTTCAATACTTAACAAAAAAGAAATAAATACGAATCAAGAACAATATTCCAAATATTTTTCTTAAGTTCTTGATTTATTTGATTGGTCACCCAAACGTTTTTACGAAACTATGGCAAATTTGTAACGGATGATAAAGTGAAAATAAATTATTATTTATGCCAGTAAAGAAGGTACCGAAGAATTTAAGCATCGAGTGCTGAAACATTTGCGTAAGTGGATTCGGATATTTTATACGAATTCTCATCACCTGTGGTAGATCTCGTACAAATGTACATCCTAATAATGTATATTTATTGATAGTTACAGTTGAATGGAATACCAGTTAGGGATAAAAACGATATGGACGACGTACATGTACATGTTATTTATCAAGTTATAAACTTCCACCGAGATTCACTGCCAATTCTAATGGTAACGCGAGACTTGGTACAGAAATGACACCATTTCGAGCATTTATTGAAGAATGAGCTTATAGAAAATCACAAGGGAAAGAAGTGGGACCATCGATTGGATCGCGTAATAGATCAATGGAATATCTTTATAGAGAAGAACTTGATTATTGATATATCTTCGATTGGAATCAGCCACAAAAAGTGTACAAAATTCAACATAAGATGAATGATGATTCCGCATTAATACAAAAATACTTAATGCAAGATCAAGGATAGCTTTATTTATGTGGACTTACATGGCCCATACTCGATGTATTGTAAAAAATTTTATGTCAACAGGAGAATTGATATCGGGTGAAGTAAATGATTTGGGTTAATAAATTAAAAGATATGGAACGACATATTTTAGAAGTTTATTAATTTGATTCTTTTAAAACTTAATTGCTTATAAATTCGACTCTTTTAAAACTAAATTACTTATTATAGATTCAATTCTTTTAAGACTAAATATTTATTTCTCTAAAAAAATAATAATTATAATAATTTCACTTTTGTAACCTTAGTTATATTTAATTATCGATAAATTATTTCTTTAAATTAATAAAATTAGATTTATATTTATGCAATTGATAAAATCATCTTTACGCAATCAATGTTTATCATTGTATTGTATTAATATATTAATATTATATGACTAACACCAAAAAAAAAAGAACTGTTAAAAATAAAATATAATCTGGTTTAAAATTCATCACAATTTGACTATTTGAGGGGCAAAACTACCGATTAAGAGTACGCCCTTTAACAATTAAATTAAAGAATGCATTTTTAATTTTTACTAATTTATACTAACACAACAAATTAATTATTTATAACGCCTTTTAACAATTAAATTAAAGAAGTGCATCAAAGTTTAGTTGATTCGTCGATTTTTAATTTTTACTAATTTATACTAACATTTATTTATAACGCCCTTTATTTCGCTTATTTTGGTTAACTTCGTCCTTTTTTTGAGAAATCGTATCTAATCATTAAAATGTGTATCGGGAGAATAAATCGCCAGTACAATTATAAAAATTTAAATTGTTGTCTCCCGAAATTTTTTTTACCTTTCCCGACAAAAATTAACGAATTAAATTAAATTGAAAAATTAATAATAATGTCTTCAGAAAAGAAATCTTCACTTTCAGAAAGTAATAATATTAATGAAATTAATGAAATTAGCGAAATTAATAGTAGTGGGGGAATTAAAACTGTATGTAATTAATTATTTTATATCTATATTTCGTATATAACCGATTTTACAATTAATTATTTTATATCTATATTTCGTGTATAACCGATTTTACTGCGGTAACGCGTTGACCAAATTTGCATTTCTTTTTTAGTCTTTAGATATACAACAAATGCAATCCAGTTATGCCAAGACATATCCTCTCGGAGATAATCCTCATGGATATTACGGTAGTATGATGAACTTTCTTGGAGAATTGTGCGGAACGTTGGGATCGGTAAATGAAAATAAATTAATTCTTATATATAAATATTTGAAAAAAAAAAATTAATTTGATGATTATTATTATTAAATGGAAATTTTTAGATTCCATTATGTTGTTGTTTCCCTAATCCTTACAAAAGTGTTGATCAAGGTTATGTAGGATTGGTTTCACGATTTGGTAAGTGAGCGTTTTTCCTTTTACTAGAAACGAAATTTTTTACAACAAACGTAATTATATAAATTTGTGTATGTGTATAGGACAATTTTACAAATCTGTTGATCCGGGGTTGGTCAAAGTAAATGTCTTCACAGAAAAACTCGAGAAAGTTGGTGTCATGGTATTTTGAAAGTTTTTATTAATTTAATAAAATAATTTAATAAAATCATCCAATAAAATAATTAATAAAATAATCCAATAAAATTGATAGATACAAGTCACGAATATTCCAAGACAAACAATTATGACAAAGGTATTATTATTGGAGAACTTTAAAAAAGGAATATATATATATATAGCAATTTCAATTCATTTAATTTATTTATTATTTTATTATTAGGATTATGTAAATGTCTACATTGAAACAATTATATTCTGGCACGTGATTAATCCCACCAAAGCAACCTTTGGTATTACTGATGTTCAACAAGCCCTTGTTGATCGGTAAGTGTCTTTCTTGAAATTAAAATACCGCAAATGATAATTAATAATTAATTAATTGATCAGCGCTCAAACTACTCTGCGCCACATTCTCGGTACGCACGTCCTTCAAGATTGTATTGAGAATCGTGAAGCAATTGCTTTTGAAATTAAAGAAATCATTGATGAGCCTGCTCACTCTTGGGGTGTTAAAGTATAAATAAATTTTTAACATATTTTTTTTTATATATTTTATTATTTATAAATTAAATAATTTATTAATTTATTTATTTATTAATTATTTATTGTGAAAAGATTGAAAGTTTTTTAATCAAGGATATTCAATTCACACAAGACTTACAATCTCACATTTCTGCGGCAGCTAAACAAAAGAGAATTGGTGAGAGTAAAGTTATTGCTGCTAAGGCTGAAGGTAATTAAATGAATCAAATTAAATTAAATTAGGCGAATTAAATAATCTAAATATAAATGAATTAAATAAATTGATTCTTTATTTTTTTTTTAGTTGATTCTGCAAAATTCATGAGAGAAGCTGCCGAACTTCTTGATTCACCGACTGCGATGGTATAAAAACAGATACACATAATATAATATAATTTTACAATATTTAATTATTTCCTTTTAAATAATTAAATTTCTCTATTTATAATAGCAAATGCGATATCTTGAAACAATGGATGCAATGTCAAAATCTTCTGGCGCCAAAGTCATCTTTATGCCTTTCAATGCATCAAACGATGGTGGTTCCGTACCATCTACTGGTAGCGCTATTGTTGGTAGTGCTGCCGATTAATCAAACGATGGCTGATAATTATTATTGTTAATAGTGAAACAGTGAAACACGCCGATATTGAAAAAATAGCATAACAATAATAATAATAATAATAATATCAGTTCTGTCAAATTTTATATAAATGATGTAAATTCACGTTTTATATGAATTAATAAAAATATTAAAATATTATATATTTGATAATGAAATATTTATATTGATTACAAAATTCTAATAATAATATAGTTATTTATTTATTAATTTTTTTTTTTAAATCCAATTATTCCACTATAAAATATTATGCAAGCCAACATAAAATTATCGGATTTATTGTATAATAGGAAACAATCAAAGAAAGATCTTCCTTTTTATAATTAACATCGGCAATAACGTGAAGATAGGAAATTTCTAAGAACATTCTTTTTCTAAAGAATTGTGCAGATCGGTTATACAAATATTTTAAAATTACTGCGATATTTTTAAGCCAAATTATTATAGAAACAATGACACTATGAAATCCTGACTAGACGAACCAATTTTAGAAATCACGACGAGTGGAATATTCTAATCATTCTAAGGAGAATTATAAAATTCTAATTATAGAAAATTATGTGATGAAATCCTGAAAAGGTTAACTTAATGAATTTTCCAAGACGAAGATGGGAAATTCTAAACATTCTAAGGAGAATTATAAAATTCTAATTATGGAAAACAATAAGACTATAATACAATTTAATGCGATGGAATCTGAAAAGTTATACCGAATGAATTTTCCAAGATGAATATTCTAAGATGAAAAAAGTAGAATTTTCTAAGACGAACCAATTTTTAGAAATTAGCAAATAATGATCGACATAAAATTATTAAATTTATAAACGAATAATGTGCGTGTAAGAATAGTAAAATTTCAACTTTACTTATCCTCAAAAATTACTTATAGTTACATATAAAAAATATAAAAAGTATTTATTCATATCCTCAGTACATTCGTCAAATTTATAATAGATTTCTATTATAAAAATTTTTGTTCTCGGCATAAATGGGGGGTGCGTTTAGCTACATGGATGGGAGTGATTGTGATTTTGGAGAGGAAAATTACTTTTCAAACTTGGAAATGGGAGATTTTACTGTTGAAGACGAAGAATTTTGGTCATACTTGGAAGGGGGAGATTGTAATGGGCAACTTAATCTTGGGTATCGTTGTCTGAATGGAATCGGAATCCTAAAAGATGAAAAGAAAGCATTCAATGGTTCTTGAAATCAGCTGAAGGAGGGAATAGTAATGGGCAGAATAGTCTTTGTTATTGTCATGAACATGGAATAGGAACAATGAAAGATAAGGAAAAAGCATTTCAGTGGTACTTGAAATCAGCTGAAGGAGGGAATAGTAATGGGCAGAATAGTCTTGGTTATTGTCATGAACATGGAATTGGAACAATAAAAGATAAGGAAAAAGCATTTCAGTGGTACTTGAAATCAGCTGAGGAGGGAGATTGTAAAGGGCAATATTTTCTTGGAATCTGCTACAAATTTGGAACCGGAACAACAAAAGATGAAGAGAAAGCATTCCAGTGGTACTTGAAATCAGCTGAAGGAGGGAATAGTAAAGGACAGCGTAATCTTGGATATTGCTATAAAATGGAATTGGAACCAAGAAAGACGAAGAGAAAGCATTTCAATGGTACTTGAAATCATCTGAAGGAGGGAATAGTAAAGAACAGCTTAATCTTGGATATTGTAATAAAAATGGAATTGGAACCACAGAATATGAAGAGAAAGCATTAAAACGGTGCTTAAAATTAGCTGAAGGAGGGAATAGTGATGACCAATGTTATCTTGGTTATTGTTATGGAAATGGGATTGGAACAACAAAAGATGAAGAGAAAGCATTTCAATGGTTCTTGAAATCAGCTGAAGGGGGGAATAGTAAAGGACAGTGTAAACTCGGAAATTGTTATCAGAATGGAATTGGAACAACAAAGGATGAAGAGAAAGCATTTCGGTGGTACCTAAAATCCGCTGAAGGAGGGAATAGTAGAGGAATGAGTTGTCTTGGAATTTGTTATCTTTATGGAATCGGAACCGTAAAACATGAAGACAAAGCATTAATTTGTTACAAGAAATCAGCTGAAGTAAGGAATCAAAAAAATGTGCAATTTATACTTGAAGATTTTTATGGAATTAAAAAAACAGAAGATGAAAAGAAAGAATTCCAGTTGTTCTTGAAATCAGTTGAAGGATGGAAGAGTAATAAACAATCTGATGAGGATACATTTCAGTCGCTCTTGAAATCAGTTGAAGGAGGGAATAATGATGGACAGTATATGCTTGGAAATTATTATATGAATGGAATTGGAACCACAAAAGATGAAGAGAAAGCATTTCAGTGGTACTTGAAATCAGCAGACGGTGGAAACTATGAAGGACAGAACAAACTCGGAAATTGTTATCAGAACGGAATTGGAACAATAAAAGACGAGAACAAAGCATTTCAATGGTACTTGAAATCAGCTGAAGGGGGAAACTATGAAGGACAGAATCACCTTGGAAATTGTTATGAAAATGGAATTGGAACCACAAAAGATGAAAACAAAGCATTTAAATGGTACTTGAAATCAGCTGAAGGGGGAAACTGTGAAGGACAGAATAATCTTGGTCTTTGTTATTTAGGTGGGATTGGAACAACAAAAGATGATGAGAAAGCAGTTCAATGGTTATTTAAATCAACTGAAGGTATTAGCAGTGATGGACAAAGTTTGATGGAAATTTTTCGAAGTGAAACCACAAAAGATGACGAGGAAGCATTTCAGTCGTTCTCTGAATCAGCTAAAGGAGGGAATAGTGACGGACAGTGTTATCTTGGAAGTTGTTATTATGATGGGATCGGAACAACAAAAGATGAAAAGAAAGCATTTCAATGTTACTTGGAATCAGCTAAAGGGGGAAATACCGATGGACAGAATAGTCTTGGACATTGTTATGAAAAGGGAATCGGAACAATAAAAGACGAAGAAAAAGCATTTCAGTGGTACTTGAAATCAGCTGAAGAAGGAAATAATAGTACTGGACAGCTTGAACTTGGAAATTGTTATAAGAGAGGGAGTGGAACCACAAAAGATGAAAGGAAAGCATTCCAGTGGTACTTAAAATCAGCCGAAGGAGGAAATAAAATCGCACAGTTTAAACTTGGAAATTGCTATAAATATGGGATCGGAACAAAAAAAGATGAAGAGAAAGCAAATAAATGGTTAAAATCATCCGAAAGTACTAGTAAACAAAAGTTTTCTGGTCTTAATTATGCGATTACAACCCCAGAAGTTGAGACTAAAGCAAAATTATTTCAATCGTGCTTGAAATCAGCTAAAGGAGGGAATAGTGATGGGCAGTATAAACTTGGTAATTGTTATGAATTTGGGATCGGAACAACAAAAGATGAAGAACAAGCATTTCATTGGTACTTAAAATCAGCTGAGGGGGGAAATTATGTAGGACAGAACAATCTTGGATTTTGTTATCAGAATGGAATTGGAACCCCGAAAGATGAAGATGAAGCATTTAAATGGTACTCGAAATCAGCTGAAGGAGGAAACTGTGAAGGACTGAATAGAATTGGTTATTGTTATGAAAATGGGATCGGGACAACAAAAGATGAAAAGCAAGCATTTCATTGGTACTCAAAATCAGCTGAAAGGGGAGACTGTGAAGGACAGAATAACCTTGGAATTTGTTATGTGGATGGAAAAGGAACCACAAAAGATGAAGAGAAGGCATTTCAATGGTTCTTGAAATCAGCTGAAGCAGGCGATAGAGATGGACATTATAATCTGGGAAATTGTTATATGCATGGGATTGGAATCACAAAAGAGGATGAGAAAGCACTTCAATGGTACTCGAAATCAGCAGAAGGAGGGCATAGTGAAAGTCAGTATGCACTTGGAAATTATTATATGAATGAAGAGAAAGTATATCAATGGAATTTAGAATCAGTTGAAGAAGGAAATAATAGTACTGGACAGCTTGAACTTGGAAATTGTTATAAGAGAGGGATTGGAACCACAAAAGATGAAGAGAAGGCGTTCCAGTGGTACTTAAAATCAGCTGAAGGAGGGAATAAAATCGCACAGCTTATATGTGGAGATTGTTATAACAAAGGGATCAGAACAAAAAAAGATGAAGAGAAAGCAAATAAATGGTTCTTAAAAGCAGCTGAAAGTACTAGTAATCAAAAGTTTTCTGGTCCTAATTATGAGATTACAATCCCAGAGATTGAGATGAAAGCAAAGATATTTCAATTGTACTTGAAATCAGCTGAAGGAGGGAATAGTGATGGGCAGTATAAACTTGGTTATTGTTATGAATTTGGGATCGGAACAACAAAAGATGAAGAACAAGCATTTTATTGGTACTTAAGATCAGCTGAAGGGGAAACTATGTAGGACAGAATAATCTTGGATTTTGTTATCAGAATGGAATTGGAACCACAAAAGATGAAGCGAAAGCATTTCAATGGTTCTTGAAATCAGCCGAAGCAGGTGATAGAGATGGACAACGAAATCTTGGAGATTGTTATATGTATGGAATTGGAACCACAAAAGATGAAGAGAAAGCATTTCAATGGTATTAGAAATCAGCTGAAAGAGGGGATAGTAAGAGACAGTATGAAATTGGAAATTATTATATGAATGAGATTGGAATTACAAAAGATGAAGAGCAAGCATTTCAGTGTTACTTAAAATCAGCTAAAAGGGGAGACTGTGAAGGACAGAATAACCTTGGAATTTGTCGAGTGGATGGAAAAGGAACCACAAAAGATAAAGAGAAGGCAATTCAATGGTATTTGAAATCAAAAGAAGTTGGACATGAGGATGCCAAATATGTAATTGACTCATTTTGTAGAGATGAATTTGAAGTCTCAACAATTAAGAAGCATTTAAACAAATTAAAGCTTTCAAAAGTACTCAACAGATTTTTAAACAGTATTGAAGATTCAAATGTTAAAAATCACGGCTGCTCTATTTGTTGGCAAAGAAATGATTGCAATGACGTTTGCAAAAAGTATTCCCAAAATTTTGGTAGATGTCATAATTGTGGAAATTTAAATATTAGAAAAAGTGTATGTAGAAATTGTAATTTAGAAATATTTTATAAGAAAGGATTTTGGTGTAATGATAAAGATATTTTTCTCGAATCAGCTATTTCTGTTATTCGAATGACAGAATTAAATGAGGCAACAGATGAATTTCAAATTTGGAGATGGATAGATTATAGTGAACTAGAAGGTATTGAATATCTTTCTAAGGGAGGATTTGGCATTATCGAGGAAGCAGAATGGTGTGATATGCCTAAAGAATTATTTGATATCTGTAATTCTAGAAAAGTTGCTTTGAAAAAACTTAAAGATTCGGAAGATTTTCATAAATTTAAAAAAGAGGTAGATATTAAAATGTATTAATATAACAAAATATTCTATATCATACAAATAAATAATTATTTTTATACCTTTTATGAATATAGTTAATGGCAAATTTCAACTGTCGTTCCAAATATATTCTGCCAATTTTCGGATTAACTCAAGATCCAGAAACAATGAAATATGCAATAGTTACGCGGTTAATGAAAAATGGAAATTTAGAAAAATTTCTTAAAAAAAATCAATTATTACCATGGACTGAACGATTATGGTTATTAAAGTGTCTTATTGAAGGATTAAGTGTTATTCATGATGCAGGATATATTCATTGTGATCTTCATCCTCGTAATCTAATGATTACTGAAACATATGATAATATAAAAATCCTAAGATTAGGAGATTTAGGATCGAGTAAACCTGTGGATGAAAGTGCATCATCTGGAAAGTATGGATCTTTAAAATTTATGGCACCTGAAATATTGAACGAAGATCAATATACTCAAGCTTGTGATATATATAGTGTTGGAATTATTATGTGGGTAATATCAACAGGAGAGGAACCATTTACTGACAGAAATAATATTCAAGAATTTGTTTTAGCAGTTATTGAAGGACTTCGACCAAAAATTAAAAAAGGCACACCTAATATTATGTGGAATTAATGAAAAAGTGTTGGCATAAAGATCCATCTAAACGTCCAAGTGTCAATGACATTTTAAATCAATTAATAAAATGGATTAATAATTTAAAACATAATAAAGAATCAGTAAATTCGCTTATGTATACTCAACCTGAAGCACTTCCCATGAACAAATCATTACCCCCTCCAACTCCCCCACAAACCAATGCTACGGTGTCATTATCTTTGATGCCTCATTTACAAAGCATCTCTATGAATATTAGCAAGCTCTATCCGGAATGAATCACAATGTATGATATTTGAAAATAATGAGTCTCAAATAGATATTTATTAAACTTTTAAATTGGTATTATCTTTCACATTATTATCAGATTAGTAGTTACGTTTTGCAATTATTTGATAAATTTATAAAATATTAATTTAAAAATTCATAATTTTTGACTTTTCTTTATGTTTCAGTCATTAATGTATTTTTTATTCTATTTAAACTTGAATCTAAACATTATCCAAGAACTGGTAATTTATTGTGAGTTCAATGGTTGATTGTACAAAATTGTTGATTATACTTTCTTGGATTTTCTTTTGATATCAAGACATTAAAATTTTTTTTTTTTAAATCCAACAGAGTTTTGCCCGAATAAACTTTTATTAATATATTAGATGTAAATTTTTAAAGATACAGATAATTTATTGTGCATTATTGAAAATAAAGATCAAGATTTTACAGTGTTGCCTGAGTGTAACCTCAGGAACTGATTGCCAAAACCCCATCAGATGTAATTATATCTATAACTATAATTATCATCATACACTCCCCTAGCAAAAGTATTTGAGGAATGATAAAATTCGGTACAATGAGTGATCTAAACTGTACAAACTTTTTTTATCAGATTCCTCTAAACTAGGGCTATCTTATGATATATTTTGTGATAAAATTGAACATTTATACATAGAGATATTACGCTTCAAATGAAACTGACAAAATAATAAATTTATTCTTAGATCGTTATCTATATTGCATTCGCTGGGTATTAAAGATAGATGCCAACTATCTTATATGAAGTTCTAATCAAAAACTAATATCTACAACTTTAATTATTGACGGTTTTCTCAGCACCTAATAAAAATTTTGACTTCAATTAGACGTGAATAAAAACAACCGAAATTTAAAAAAAATTAAAAAAATAAAAAAAAATCGAAAATAAGTATATACCTGAAAAACTTGATTATTTATTAACTTAACAATAAATGTGGTATTAAGTCACCTTAAAGCCTGAAATATGGAGCATCTTTTTAAAAATTTTAGCCTTATATATTGAGAATTGAGGGAATAATACAGATTAAACTTTAGAGTATAATTTTAAAACGTCCAATATTCAACTGTTAATATTAAACTCAATTCTCAATTAAAAAAATCTAACTTTCACAGTAGATGCTCCATATAATAAACTTTAAATGTACTTATGACCATTTTTATTGTTATATAATAGATAAGAAGTTTTTATATGTGGTTCCGATTGGCAATTATTTTCGGATTGATTTTTTAAAAATGATGGACACAGATTTGAAATATTTTGTGAAATCGATTAAATTCGGAATTGATTGACAAAAGTTGTAACATATTAAAATTAATTTATTAATGATAAAATAGAAAAATGTTTATAAGTAACCTTAAAGAATAAGGAAAATTACATATAATATATAAATTTCATATAAAACGATATCAAAGCTTATTAACAAATTATTATCTAAAAACTGTATAAATTTTATATCCCGTTGATTCTAAGTGTCCCATGCTGTACTGAAATGAAACACATATCATTTTGTAGCCAAGAATCAGGTCTTTCTTTATATTTTAGAAATATATTAGTAGTAAATCGCTCTGTACCTTATAAATCGTGAGCGAAGTTGAAAAAATGTAAAGAATATAGATAAATAAAATTTCCTGATGGCCTTGTGACTTTGTTTCTACATTATCTTTTACATTATCTATTAATATTATCAGTACGGTGGCAGGCCTTTGGTTAAGAGCATACATTGATGCAATTATCTATTTTTAATATATTTTACTAAGTATGAATAAATATCTTAAACAATTGTAACAATAAACATTCTAATTTTCCTGTAAAACAAGAAAAATAAAGTTAAATAGGAAATACAGTAGAATATATTTATATTGTAGCAAAATTATTATCACATTCTGAGATACAAATAAATATATTTGCATTTGTTAGTTCAATTGTATCTTTTTCTCATACATGTTGCATATTATTGTTATTATTATCATTATTATTATTTTGAATAATGAGAATTATTCAATTGAATGTTAGTTGTCTACAACTATATCTTTAAATAAGTCTTTATCAAACTCTTTATTAATGGAGAAAATAAAGTTGATGACAAAGGTCATATCATTATCTTCATTATTCAATAGGTTAACAATGACTCTATTAATTTTTTTATCAAATTATGTACTGAAGAAATTCACGAGGTGATGTTAAGAAGTAGGTCCCAGAATTTTTGCGTCTACATTTTCTCTGAAATGAACTCTCGATAGTTGATTATAATGTTATGACATGATAATGACGAGATGATGATAGCGTTGACATAAGTAATATAGAAGATATGAATTCTTAGAGTCTATTGTAGAATAAATAAAGGCAACTTAATTGGAAAATCATCAACCTTCAAAGAATGTGAAAAGAGAAGATGATTATGGTAATATGAATATTGTTGTTTATAAAAATAATTAAATGGAATGGTGGAAGCTTTTTAACAAAAGGAAATTAAAGAGATGGTGATTGTTGTTCTGATATCATAGAAATTTCAAATTGTTCTTGTTATTAAACATAAATATTCATAAATTTTTATTTCCTTATTAGATATTACATAGAAATGAGAACTACAAAATATTATTAATCAATTTTAATAGGTAAAGAATTAATTATCATAAAGTCTATGGATATTAAAAAAAATATGAAATGAAAAACATTAAAAAAATATGATTCATTATTTTCTTCTTTTGGATATTGAAGTCTTGGACAAAATTAAATCATATAATTATTCTCGATAAACAACTTTGTATAGCTTCTGAACAATCAGTTTGGTTATAGAATTACCTCCCCATGCATTAATGAAAATTTCAATTGACAATAAATTTATAAAATCAATTATTATTAATGCAGATAAAATTTGTATTGATATAAATAAATTATATTGGTATCAAATATATCATAATTATTTTAAAAAGTTATTAAATAATTTTTTTTATGACTAACATATTCAATATAGAAAACAAGTAAATATAAATAATCCTGTGGTGATCCAAATTGGTAATCAGGTGAAATGTCATGGGGGATGATAATTTGTGTCACTAGATGAACATCTAGGTAATTATTACCTTACGTGAGATAACTGTACAAGGACAAAGGATGAAGTACGAAAATAAATGTATGAGGATGAAGGATGACTGTACCTGGATGAAGGATGAAGTACGAAGATGAGAAGGATGAAGTGAAAACAAAAGAAAAAGTATAAATACAACTGTTGTCAGGTGTAAGTTTTAAGAAGAGTGATAAGAATTCATTAATGGTTATTAGTTAATTAATTATTACTTAATATTACAGAATATATCGAAATATTTTAATTATTATTAAATAGAAAAGTAAACTTACTTCAGGGATGGTAAAATAGACATCCTAACACATGATAATATTTCTGTCACTGAATTATACTTTACTTTTAAAAACTTTATATTTTA
>CAJVPK010000751.1:0-22414 GCA_910592015.1 Diversispora eburnea | reverse complement strand
TATTATTATTATTATTATTATTATTATTATTATTATTATTATTATTATTATTATTATTATTATTATTATTATTTGTAAACAATTATTCTAAAATAAAAATTCTTTTTAAAAAAAATTTTTTCCTCTAAATCATTTTATCATTTTCTAAAACTCTTTTTATCGATAACTGTTATAAAACTATAACTAAAAAACTTTGTGTACATTAATAACTACAGTAATCAATAAAGCCACACTTAAACATTATTTTTATTCAAAAGGAAAAGAAATCCGATAACCTATAATATAATATAAGTTATAAAATATTTATGAGTTATATAAATTTGAGTTATATAAATATATAATACGTTAAATATGCTGTATGCATATAGATTTACGTCAAATACATTACGTTTTATATATATTTATATAAAAACTACTTTTGGATCCGGATTTGAATAGATAAATCCGAATATCCAAATGTATCTGTATTTTTAATAAAATTTGAAACCGGAGTTTAAGATACCGAATTTATAAATAAATACCCACGCATCACACTTATAGTTCACATATAGTTCACATATAATTCATTCCTGATTTATTCAGGATCAATTTAATCTCTCAGATCTTTGACTATTAAAAAAAAATTTTTTTATTTATTTTGTGAAATTAATATAAACATAAAATACATATCTATACATATATGTCGTAAATGATTTTTTTTAAATAAAAATTGGGGCTTAGCAATGAAAATTATTAGTTTCAGAATATTATATTTTTTTATTTCTATTTTTATTTTTTATGATTTGAAATTTATTATTGTTATGATTATTACGCGTTTCATGATGATGATAAAGAACAATGAAATTTTGATAATCTTTGGGTGGCAAAGTTAGTAACATAGTTGATACATATACGATTACCTTAATATTATTGTTTTTTTGTAATCCAAATCAGAATTAAAAGCAAAAAGCCACAAATAACTGTAATAAGAAATTTCTGATGAAAATCTGCGAATATAAATAGTTAAAAAAATAAAACACATGTTTTATTTGTTTTTATTTTTTTTTTTCAAATTTGAATTTATGAAAATTTTTTTTTATGGCTTAGACTTTAAAAAGTTAGTAGAAGTGATAAAAAAGTAATTAAAAAAGGTGCCACTGATCTAAAAATTTTAAACTCTTTTAAGGATATTAAAAGAAGGCTGAGAATAATGCTTTTAACCTTTTGTGAATTTCAATCTAATCCAATCTTGGCATAGATCATGTAGCATAGCCACCATCAAACATAAACAAACACAAACAGAATAAAACAAAAACAACATAAACAATTTTTTTTTTTGTTTCTCTTTGCATATCGGCATTTTCAATTAGATATTGTGGAGAGAGAATTTATCGATCACATGTAATTTTTTATATATTAAAATATATTACCAGGTATCAAAAGGCTGTGTAAGCCACATTTGAAATAAACAAATAGATAAATAAATACTATGCCTCATTATTATTATTTTAAACTGTGGCACTGATTATTATTATGATTATGATTATGATGATGATGATTATTATTATTATTATTATTATTATTATTATTATTATTGTTAATTAATATTATTGTTATTATTATTAATATTATTTTTGCTGGTTGAATTACAAGAAAAAAAACAATTTTATTATATATTTGTGGCTCAAGTCATTATTTATTTTTATAAAAAAACAACGTATCAATAAAACGTGAAAAAAATTCAATCACAAAACAAAAATGGTTTACGAAAAACCTTATACATAATAATTTCAAAGGAAACAGAAAATATAGTATAGACATTAAATACGTATGTACGGTGTAGATAGTTAACGGTAGTAATTAATATAGAGATGATAAGACAAAGGGACAGCAATAATCGAGATGACAAGACCAGATAACTGACAACTTTTGGAATATAAAATAATTTTTTATTTTTATTATTTTTTTTGAAACTAATCTCGATTTATTCAATAAGGAGGAAATAAATAAATAAATAAATAAATAATAATAAGGAGAAAAGGGTTTTTCTCGTGTTGATCATAATACTTAATAGTAAATAGTTAATCGTTTTTAATAGTTTTTAGTTTTTTTTTTTTAGGCTTGAAAAAATACTTTCGTACAAAGATTAAACAATGTTTTATAGTTTTTTTGTCAACCGCCACACTGTCGCCACATACTCATGTGCCAATAATAACATGAATCATACTGTATATTAACTTTACTCAATACAATACATTCAATATATACTGTTTGCATCAATGAAATAAATAAATATATATATATATATTTGATCTGAACATTTATATATGCTGATAATATAATAATAATAATCAAATATATGATCATCACTATGTTATATGCGTATATTAAATTCCAAATAAAGCTTATCAAAAATTTTTTTATTAAACTTATCTAAATCGAGAATAATTATAATTATGTAGAGATTATGTATAAATATCCTGAATATCCTATATATATATATACACATAGAGATAGATATATATATTTATTTAAATCAGGAATAAAAGAGAACGAGAGACCGAGAGACAGAAAGGCAGAAAGGAATAGGAAATAAATTCCTTCAAAGAACCTTTGGCAAAGAGCAATCATCATGACGTCTGATGCATACATAATGAACGAATGAATGTATGAATGTATGAAATGTAACGAGTGTATATGGATATTTAAATGCAAATAAATATAGCTATATAAGTTAGAAGAGAAACAAATTCATTATTTACGTTTCACCGTTAAATATTTTAATATAAAGATTCCTTGAATCGAGTTGAATAGGGTTGAATCGATGAACTGGTTGAATTGTTCAAAGTTGATTTGATTGGTTTGGTTTAAAGAATTGTGTCTTGAATTGTATTTTGAATTGTGTTTTTTGAATTGTTTCAATCGCTGCCAGTTATTTTTAGTTTTTTTTTATGATAGAATACCATTAATAAATAAACTCGATCCGAATTTGTTTTGGTACAAATAACATTAAGTACTTTAATACTTGTAAATAGAAATCATAAATGGAAGGAATGGAAAAAATTACGCGAACATTCTATCATATTCAGCATACAGTTGAAAATACAGTTGAAAATACAATAGAAACACAGTATAAATACAATAAATACAATAAATACAATAAATAAAAATAAATATACAGTTATACAGTACAGAAGAGGCAAAGTTATACAGTATAAATTATAGTTTATTCAGTAAAAATGCAGTATACTATAGATAAAGATTATAAAAAAAGAAATTAGAATGATCTCTTTTTTTATATCTAATAAACAAATTCCCCCCTTCAATTTTAATTAATAACTATTCTCTATTTAAAGGGACAATTATATATATATATTGTGTGTGTGTTGTATATGTTCGTGCTCAAAGAATTATATGACTTATTCAAACAACAATATTACTTTAAATGGATATTATTAATTTTTTGTAACGAGAAAATTTTGGTAACACGTTAGACTTGTATTTTTAATAAATTTTTAATTCTACCCAAAAATATAAAATAGATATATGTGCCTCTGATTATATAAGCATAACAATAATATTATAATAATGATATTATAATAATTATAATAAATATTAATTATTCGTAAATAAAGTATAAAATAAAGAGATAAGAGTAATAATAAAAAAAAAGTAAGAAAAAAAGAAAGTATGTGAGAGAACCTTTACATTTAATAAGACATTTTTACATAAATTGGGGGAGGAGGAATATATCCTTTATTCTGAAATTGTAAATTTAGAATGAATATTGTTATTATTGTTATTATTATTGTTATTATTGTTATTATTATTGTTATTATTTAATTAATTAATTAGTTGTATGTCTCTGAAAATATATATTATGTATATATATATATAAACGACGTGATTAACGTGATAAACGATAAACAAACAAGGGATAAAGCGACGTGATTAAAATATTATTATATTTCACATAATACAAAGAATTTTATGATTTATTTTATTATAAACCTGATTTTTTTACTTGAATTCTTCTATTGTATTCTTTTTTTCGTGGAATTTCCGTAAATATTATTTATAAATATTTTAAAGATCTTTTAAGAATGTTTACGCGACATTTCTCTCGGATTTAAATTATAAGTTGGTACAAGAATAAATATAGTTAAAACAAATCATTAATAGAAATACTAAAAAAAAAAATTAAATAAATAAAAAAGAACAAAAAAAAAATTTTTTTTGTAGAATTATTTATGTATTACAGAAGAGAAAGTAAAGACTCCATGTGAATATAACGAAAACTAGAAACATTTTAAAAATATAAATAAGTTTTGGCGTTTTCGTATAAGTATTGATAATGAAAATTATTATCATCTAGAGCTTGATTTACAATTGTAAAACCGTAAAATTCGGTATGTTTGTTTCGTTTTATTGCATTATTTACGCCTCATTAAATCTTTTTTTTCAATAAAACAGAATACGAATAAGGCTATACCAATCTAAATTTATTTATTTTTTTTTTTCACATTATCCGATCACTCGTTTAATTGAGTAGTGATTGATTGAGTTAAAAATAAACTTGCTCTTCTTTCCATTTTACCTAAAATAGATTAGTTTAGTTACATAATTTATCTTTAAAAAAAATAAATAAATAAAAATAAAGATAACTCGGTACCATAAAATAATAGTATTTATTATTAGGTTACTTCTACACAACACATTATTATTATTATTATTATTATTAATTAATATATTCACACATATTAAATGCTGCCGAATTCTTTTGAATATTTTTTTGGAAGGGAATAACAATCATACAACTTTTGAATTTCATTTTAATTTTGATTTTAATTTGATTTTTTGAATTAGAGTTGAGTTACAAAGAGTTCATTTTCGTATATTAAGTAAAAAAATAGAGTATGAAGTAAAGTAAAAATAAAGTTAATTTAAAATAAATTAAAAAATAAATAATGCATAATTTTACTATAATTATATATTTGTAGAACAACCAAGAGGGGCATTTTTTTTTATTTTACTTTTTTGAATATTTCCAAATTTGGTGGATTATAAACTTCATTGAATTTTTCCTTAATTGATGATCATTTCATTCTAATGTCACACTGCAAGTAACGTATTATATTCACTATTCAATGAAGTTAAAAAAAAATTTTCAATCACATTTTATTTACATTTTGGGTTACTATTAAAATTTTCTACCAAGCACATGGTAAGTATTGTGATGATTTTCTAAAAATAAATAATTAGCAAAAAAAAAAATTAATAATGATCGAGAAATTATTCTTTATTTATTTAAATTCTTTATTTACAAGAATAAACAATAAACGCAATTATTTATTTATTCATTCATTCATTTTTACTTTATTCATTTTTTTTTCTCTATTTTTATTCTTGATTCATTCTCATTCACATTTTCAGAATTTATTATTTATTCGTTAAATTGTTAATAATAAACTTTAATCTTAATTTTTTCTATCATTTGAAATCGTTAATATTGTATGAATATTATGTACGTACTTAATAAACAATAATAATTAAATTAATCACAATTGATCACAATCATGAGAATTCATTAAAGAAGTCCCAATCCAAAAATCTAAATTTACAAGAAAAAATTTGTTAAAATCCTTAAAATGTTGTGTATTCATGATGTCGAAAGACTGTTCCGAAGTTAATCCGAATGTAATTATTTACAATTATAGGAATAATAATAGGAATTGTTATAATTATCGATATAAAAATAATAATTTAATTTTCCAAGAACACAAGAACATGTACGATACAAGAAAATTTATAATTACCTTTTATAAAAATAACTTTAATATTCCTGCAATCTTGGTGTAAAATTGATAACATTGATAGCATTACTCATAAAAAAAATAAAATAAAAAAGCTTATTTTTAAAATCCAACGAAAAATCTATTATTGTTATTATTATTATTATTATTATTATTATTAAATGGTTATGTTTGTTATGATATGTTTGTCAAAAATTGTTATGATAGCACCAAGTAACGAATAATACTAAAATAACACCAACAGATAATGCATAATCATCACCCGTAATCCCATTATAATCATAATATGGTATGTTATGAACCATATGGAGTCAACATGCAAAATCCAGCAAATAAAGAATTACATTTTTTATAGATTTTGTTGTTGTTATTGTTGTTGTATTTGTGATTGTCGACGCAACTTTGTCGCAATGTTTGGTTAGAAAGATGTCAGTGGATAAAAATAGATTATGATTGAAAATTTACTTTTTGGGATTATTTATCGATTATTATTATTTATCTGGGGATTTTATTTTATGTACTTACAAAATAATGTATGTAGTGTTATGGTGCGTTGTGTGTGTGTGTTAATGTGTTAATTTATGTGTGTTAATGTATGTCATCGATAGAATATTCCGTGAAATTTACAAATATTACAAAGAACTAGAACATTCTTTAATTATAAATGATTTATAATTTGTTATAAGCTATAATTAATTTAATTTGTTATAATTATAAATAATTTATAACTAATTTAATTTGTTATAATTATAATGAAAATGAAAAAATGAATTTTTAGAATGATACAGGAATTTATGAGCTTATGAATGAATGAATGAATGAATGGATGGATGGATAAATGTTTGAATGAAGGAATGAAATGAGTTAGTAACAAAGAAAAAAAAAGAATGCAATCAAAAATATTATGATCGTTTTAAAATTCCATACTCCCAACAATAATGCATAAATAAAGATGCTTTAAGCACTTTTTTTTTTACGGATCTCGATTTGTACTAAAAAGAACATTCAATGAATATAATGAATATGAAATGACATAATGCGAAACGTAATTTTGCAGTAAAAATAATGATTGTCTCATTTTCTATTCTTTTTTTTCTTAATTCTTTATACTAAATTTAGTTTTCTTTTCTTTCTTATTATTGTGATTCTGATATTATTCTATTTTCATTCTTTCCCATTTTTATTATTTTCGGCATTCTTTTTTTGGCATTTATTGATGTTGTTATAAAATATCTCATCTTCATTTATCTTTTGTCTAAAAATTTTAAATTACATATTAAATTATTATATACTGATATGTATTGTATTAATTAAATATGTATACACGTATATATTTCGTGAAAATAAAGAATTTGATCGGGATATAAAAAAAGACGTACCTTCAAAAAAATCACAATCACATTTTAGCATATAAAAAAAAGGATAATCAATCCTTTTTTGACTTTAAAAAGCATACCTAGAATAAAATTAGTTTATTAACTTTATTAGTTTAATCATTTAAACTTAATCTTCAAGGGTTAAGATTTTTTAGAAAATCAATAGCATAAAAAAAGTATATGCAATATTAAATAGAAGAAAAAGTAAAAAAGCGATATGCCTATGATCCCATCTAAGAAGAAAAAGCGATATGCCTATGATCCCATCTAAGAAGAAAAGGCGATATGCCTATGATCCCATTTTAGAAGATCTCGTTTTTCAAGATCTCGAGTCTTATTCTTTTCTCTTTATTCTATATTATATTGTAAAGACGTACACACACATCATATATATCTAAACATATGGTGAATCAATCCTATCAAAAAAGGTATTATTATTATTATTTTTTTTTTTGACAAAAAATAAAAAGGAAAATTTAAGGAAAATGAGGAGAATAGATACATGTAGACTGGTAAAGATTCGTACAGGAGAAAAAAATAAAATGGCAAGAAAAATCAATATAATAAGTATAATGGGTGAATAAAAATAGGAAATAAAAGTGATGATGAATAATTGATGAAATAAATGCTAAATTTGGTAGATATGAATGAACGTTTTGATTATCTTATGAAAATTACTTGTTACGTTATTTTTATTATCATTGTTGTTTGTGTTTTGTTTCTTAAAAGGGGAATCGAATTTAGCGAGAATCTCGAGAATCTCGAGAATCGCGAGAATCGAATTTTGTAATAATAAATAATGATGATGATGATGATGATGGCGATGATGATTATTATTATGAAAAAAAGATTATGAACATCAAATATAATTATCAGATCAGATGATTCAAAAAAAGCATTTGGAAAAAAAAAACTTCGCTAAATAAATAAAGGGATAGGGAGATTTAGGGAAATTAAGGAGATATTGGAAAATAAAAATGATAAATTGAGAAAAAAATTCAGATTTAATGAATTATTAGATTTATTTTTTTAATTTTAATTTTAATTTTTTTTTTTTTTTTTTAAAAAAAAAAAATGTCAATGGGATTCTTAATGTTTAGTCTCCCCCACATTAAACTTTTCATACATAACAAAATGATATAGATAAAATAGAAGTATCAAATTAGATGATAAACATTGGCACATACGCCCCTCCACTCTCTCTTGTTCGTACATATTTATATAATTCATAAAATACTATATATTCCATATATGCAAATTTTTTATTGTCTATATAAGTATATATTAGTATATTTGTGTTATATATACGCTTTATATAATTGCATATATGCCATATGTAATTTTGTATATGACATATGTATGTCATATATAATTGTGTATATGTTACATATATAGCATATATGCACTATATAAACGATACCATTTTTAAATAACACTCGGGATGTATTGAGACATGTTAACGGAATATCGCGTAGATGTTTCATGATGTTTCATGTTTTATATTATTTTGATTTATTTATTTATTTATTTATTTTATTCATTGCACAATTTCTTTACCATCTCTTTTTATTTTTCATTATCATCTTCTTTTTCATCTTCTTTTTTCATTTATTTACTTCTACTTTTTCTTCTTCTTCTTCTTTGATCAAACATCATCATTTTGATTATCATTACATAATCATCATCCCACCTCATCCCATCCTTTCTTTTATTTTAAAATATAAATATAAATACAAATATAAATTCTGTAATTATATTATCTACTTATAATATTGGTGAAATAATTTTTCCTCACTTTGTGTAAAGTATGTGAAAGTGTTTTATGTGAGAGTGAAAGTGTGTTTGATGTGATATTGTGTGAAGTGATAATAATATTAAAATTTAATTCCTCGCAAAACAACTTTTACATGTAACATATGTATATATTCGGTTATTCATACAGTAGTTATAAAAAAAAAATATAACGGTAAAAATACAATAAACAGTAGAGATAAAAGATAAACACACGAGTTAGCTATATATAAGAAAATTAAAGTAAATAAATAACTTTACTCTTTTTTTTTTTTACTTGTCTTTACTTGATTCTACTTGTCTTTACTTGTTTTTCTCTTTTCTAGTCACAAAAATTCTGATCGAATGATATATATCCAACATTTCAAATGAAAAAAAAGTATATAATTAAAAAATATAATTTAGTAAACACGATAATTGTTCAAAAAAAAAAATGTAATACAAAAAAATATAAAAAATAACCAAGATTTGGAACAAGTTTTTAATTGAAAAAGGCAAAAATTAGTTCAAATCAATGTACAACTTTAGAAAATCTTATTCTATTTTTAGATTTACTTTATTTGATCTTAAAAAGGATTCTTGGAATGTTCTTAAGACATCGGTTTAACTAATTTTAGATCATTTTTTATAAACTCTAAATCATGATTTTACATCTCTCTTTTTTTTTTTTTTAATATATTAATTAATGATAATATTATTAAATAATATATTTATATTATATTATATTACAATATATGTAAATATACTAACTGTAAACGGAAATATTCGCAATCTTCTAGAACAATTCTAAAGAATCTTCTAAAATAATTTTCATATGTTCAAATCTTTTGCCTAAGCCACATATAACTAATTAACTAATTTTAGCAGGAGGCTGATGATGCCATATAACGAAAAGAAAATGTTGACTCTTCCCCAAATATGTAAATTCGTGATATTTGTACGTACATGGCTTTGAAATTTTTTAAAACTTTGATCCATTTTTAAAAAAAACCTTGTTGTTAAATATTACCTTAATAATAATAAAAATTCTTTGTATTATTAATTCATGAAAGTTGTTAAGTTGGTGTGATGTGTAAAGTGGCTCCTTTTTTTTTAATATTATTGTTTTTGTCAATTCATTGTTTTATTTATTTTTTTTTGTTGATTTGCTTATCGAATTAAAATGTTGGATACCTTGTGTTTGATGAGAATGATAATATTAATATTAGGGGTAATGATGGTAATAAGAGAATTTGGATTTGTAGTGTGATTGATTCCTCACAAATTGAGAAATCTAATTATATTAATAAGATTCACGCGTGTTTTACAATAAATGAATAAAATTAAGTAATTAAAAGAAAAAAAGGTTATTACGCCAAATTCCAAATATCGTTAAGACTTTCCCCCTGGTGCGCGCGCGTATGTGTATATTACCTGTGTAAATTTATCGGTATTTTAATTCATATGAGTGTAACGTGTTTGATTATCTTTGAACGAATGAAAGGAAATAATAATACCAAAACTTTAAAATATGAATGAATAAATATAAGGTATTTGATAAGATCAAAAAAAAAAGGAAAGAAAGAATAAATAATTACTCTTGAATCTGCCTTGTGTTCATGGGAAGAATTATTTATTCACGAATTAGATCGAATATATAATACATATTTATATATGTTTGTGTGTATATATAATATATAAATGAATATATGAATTAATATGAATAATAATATTAATATGATTGAACGTGACAAAAAAGAAGTCCTTCTTGTTTTCTTGTATTCCATTTATGAATCTATATAAGAGGAAAATGGTACATAATAGTTAATAGTGAATAGTAAATAATAAATATATTAATAAATATAATAAACATATATGTAATTAATGTAATAAATGTGTATATGCTGTATAATATGATAATATATGTACGATATATTTTAATATCAATTTTGCTTCCTTGTTATTTCAAGTATTATCCTTGCTTAGAATTTTATTTTTCATCATCATCCTTGCTTTACTGATTTTTTGATTTTTGATTTTCTAGATGCGCATTTTATGAGAATTATGAGAATTCTATATTTTATGAACATTTTATGATTCTGTTTTGCAATTCTGTTATGTATATTACGTAGTTAAATGCATGTATTAAGTGATTATATGCGATGCGTATAAATGATTTCACGTACGCATGAATTGTTCAATTGAGCTTAATTAAAGTATTTAACATAATAAAAAATTTAATTGAAGTATTATAAAAATAATAGAATTTCCATGATAATTTTTTTTTTTTTTTAAAAAAAAAAGGAAAAAAAAAGGATCCAATTATTTAATTAATGAATTAATGCATAATCTATCTATCCATGTGAGATAATTGATAAGTAACGTGCTTTCTATTCTCTCCCTTGCTTTTTTTTTTTTACTTTATCTAATTCTCTCACTCTTAATTTAATTTATTTTGTTTCATCTTATTTTTACTTTCTTTGTTACGGATGCTACATGTTTGTTTCGCATTAAAAATATATTTAATCTGTCTGTTTGAAAAAAAAATCTGTTAACCGTAAATAAATAAATAAATAAATAATAAATATTGCGAATAAATAAATAAATATTATATATTAATTGGGATAAATAAATAAATAAATATTATATATTAATTGGGAATAAATAAATAATTAATTATTAGATTATTAATTAAAGATGAAGGAATAAATTGAATAAGTAAATATCACTTTTCTATCTCGAACTGATTTTAATATATTGGTTTATTTGTGTAATATTATAATATGATATTACATAATACATAGTTACGATAAGTTACGATATCCTGATTAAATTTTAAATTTTATTTTTATTTATTTATTTTTTTATTTATTTACTTTTATTATTATTAATATTTTTTTTTATACCTACCAGGAGTCATTATATAAAAATCCGAAATTAAACTTTACATATATATACATGTAACAAGGAAATTACAAATTCGGTAATCGCATGACTCTCCGCCATTCCGGAACCTTCCCGGGTGCTTGAAGGTTGATTATAAATATAAAGTTTTTAATATAAAGTTCTCATATTTAGATTCTTTATTATTTATGCAATATTGTCCGTGAAATTTTTAATTAAATGATGTACTTTCTTATCTCTTCTTCTTTCCTTTTTTTTTTTTGCCGTAGGGGAATAACTTTATTAAATATAATGTACACACATGCAAAAGATTGCTACAGAAGATTGAATACAACCAATACATCTATAATTAATGATCTTGTTCTCCACTGTCCGGGGATCCCCGATGTATTTTAATTGTTCAATAATAAAAAATCGTACAATTCAATACATTTTATACACAATTTGATAATTTTATGCATACTTACAAACTTTAAATTTTTTTCGCGTAAAACACGTGAATCGCCGATCAGTCCGGGTCACGCGTATAGATTAGATCTATTGCAAAATTTACGCGTAAACCTGTAAACCTGTAAACCTGATAAAAAATCTGATCATCTTTTTTTTTTTATTTTTTATTTTACTTTTTTATTTTAAAAAAGGAAGAACCCTCGATTATTATTATTATTATATTATTTATTATCATTATTATTATAATTTAATAATCTTTATGTAATCATGAGTGCGAATATGCACATTTATGAAAACCGTTTAAACTCTTTTACCAACAAGAAAAAAAAGTGGCCGCACTTGAATAAAGAATACAAAGCAACACCTCAATCAGTTTGTTATTTAATAAACTTGTTTTTTTTTCTTTTTTAATTATTTTTAATTATTTTTTAATTATTAATAATAATGTTAATAAGGTGAAACAATGTTAAAAATGTTAATGATAATAGCATTAATGTGATATATATATCTCTCTATATGTATGTATTTTTATTTTTTAATGAATAAAAAAAAAAGTTAGCTAGAGCAGGATTCTATTTTTATCCGGCAACTCGATCACCCGATAATGTTATTTGTTATTTATGTCATAAATCCATGGAAGGATGGGATTCCACTGATGATCCAAATTTAGAACATATTTATCATTCTTCGGAATGTCCTTGGGCAATATTTTGTTGTATCTTAAAAAAAGTTTCGGAAGATGAAGTTTTTGATGATTGGGATGAGATCGATACTTTACCTACCTCCAAAAAAATGGAAGAATTAAGGGTAAAGACTTATGGTGATTGGTGGCCTCATGATGGAAAAAAGGGATGGTTGGGAACTGTTAAAAAGGTATTTTTTTTTTTTTTTAGGAAATATTTAATAGTAATGAAAATATTTTTATACGTGGTTTTTGGATTTCCAGATTATTTTTTCATTTTGAATTAATTTTATTGATCTTTTGATTTTTTAAATAATATCAGATGTCCAGAGCTGGTTTCATCTATGCTCCATCAATTGAATCATTAGACAATGCAATGTGCGTATATTGTGAAGTATGTTTAAGTGATTGGGAACAAAGGGATGATCCAATGTAAGTAAATAAATTAAATTAATTATTCAAATAATAATAAAAATTAAATTAATATATAATAAAATTAAATTAATAATAAAATTGATAATAAAAAAAATAAAAATAAATAAATTAAAAAATAAATTGAATTAAAAATAAAAAAAATTTTTTTTTTAAATTATTATTTTTTTTATAAAGGAAGGAACATAAGAAAAGATTTCCTTCATGTCCTTTCGTTGTCCAATTCACTCCAAAAGTAAAAAAACAAAGGAGATCTGAAAAGATGATCTCAAAATTCACAAAAAGGTTTAGAAATCAGAAAATTAATGATGAAAAGAGTCATGAAAAGGATCATGAAAAGAGGATTGAAAAGGATCATGAAAAGAAGATTGAAAAGGATCATGAAAAGAAGATCGAAAAGGAGATCGAAATGGTGAATGGAAAAGTAGGAAAAGTAGGAAAGGATGATGAAAAAGTTGAAGAAAAGGAAAAAGATGATATAGAGATTTTAGACAAGATGGTAGATCACCTCACATTAGATGAACCTTGTGATAGTCCAAGACAATTTACCAGAGTAATGTTTATTTTGTTTTATACTTGGACGAATTTTTTTTTCTCGAAAATAATATATTATTAAATCATTAAATCATTCATTATTATTATTATTATAATTATTATTACTATATTATTCAAAAAAAAAAAAGAAAAAATCACAACCAATAGATAACTTCGATAACTTCGATAACTTCTTCGATAACATCGATAGTGACCTTTCATCAGACTTTATAAGTTATGATTTTACGGACTTTGGAAAAGAGGAAGATAAAATCAATCAATTACAACAGTTTCAACTAGAATTGGAAGAGGAATTAAAGGAAGCGAAAAAAGATAAGGAGGAAGAAAAAGGAAAAGAAAAAGAAAAAGAAGTGGAAGTGAAACAAATGGAACAACCAGAAGTAGAAATGCAATTGGAAATGCAATTCGAAATGCAATTAGAGAAAGAACCGAAAGAAAATGAAGTAGAAATGCAATTAGAAAATGAACCGGAAGTAGAGGATAAATTGGAAATGCAATTGGGAAAGGAATCCGAAGAAAAGGAAGTGGAAAATAATTTAGAAATGCAATTAGACAGGGATTCAGTAAATGAAGTAGAAGTAGTGAAAGAAATGGAAAAGGTAGAAGTGATGAAAGAAGTAGAAAAGGTAGAAGTGATGAAAGAAGTAGAAAAGAAAGAAGTGGTGAAAGAAGTAGAAAATAAAGAAGTGATGAAAGAAGTAGAAAAGGTAGAAGTGGTGAAAGAAGTAGAAAAAGTCGTAGTAGTGAAAGAAATAGAGAAAGAAAAATTAGTGATCGAAGAATTTAATTATGAACTTTTGGGCCTTGGAGATTATGAATATGAATTTGTTCATGAACCACTTATCGAAGTAACAACGATAAACGATAAATTTGATGAACCTAATAATAATAATAATAATAATAATAATAATAATAATAATAATAATAATAATAATAGGATTAGTAACAGGTTTAGTATTCGAAATAGTATTCGGAATAGTAATATGGTTAATAATAATATGATTAGTAATAAAACTCGAAATAGCATTCGAAATAGTAATAGGAATAGTAATAATAATCATGATGATAATAATAATAATAATAAGATTGAGATCGTCAATAATGAATTGTTATTTTCGGAAGAACCGATTAATTATTTTAATAACGAAAATTTAAAAAATTTGATTAAGACAAATTCTGATGATAATAATAACAACAATAACAATAATAATAATGATGATGATGGTGGTGATAATGAATCTTTAAATGATAAAGGAATGTCAATGATTGAAATCAAAAATGAAGTATTGGCAGTTGAACAAGAATTATTTAAAAGGGAGCCTTTAATTATCGAAAAGATGGCTTACAAAATTGAACCATTGGTGGTGGAAAATGTTCTATTTCCAAATGAAAAATTATTATTTGCCAAAAAAGAAATATTGACGAATAATTCAATTCATAAAATTAGTACAAAAAATAATTCAATTCATAAAATTAGTACAAAAAATAATTCAATTCATACGATTAGTACGATCGATTCAATTAGTACAAAAAATAATTCGATTAATACGAATAGTAGTTCGATTAGTACCAAAAGCACTATTAATAATAAAGATGAAGATGAAGAAAAAGCTTTTTGGGGTGGTGTCACTGAAAGGAAATATTCTTCTATCACACCATTTCCATTAAAGACTAGTAATTATAATAATAATAATTATTATAATTACGACAATTTTAACAATAATTTCAATAACAATAATAATAATAATTTCATCAATAAAAATTTCAGTAATAATAGTAATAATAGTTATGACAATTATCATCACAATAATTATCAGGAGAATCACGAGACCATGGTCACCATTCCTCTAAAAAAAAGGTCAGAAAATAAGGTGTTAACTGTGGAAGATTATTTGAGATCTATAGCAAGTGAGGAAAGTAAGAAATTAACCAAGAAGACTACTCAAATGATTGAAGAATTATTAGATGCGAAAAAAAAGGCCAAAGAAGCAATTATGTCAATTCCTGTGATGTGAATAATAATAATATTATTATTATTATTACTTTTATTTTATTTTTTTATTTTTATTTATTATTAACAAATTTAATAAAAATAAAATAATTTCTTTGATTTGATTATTTTGATGATTGAAAATATTCAATGTTTTATTATTATTTTGATATATTGGATTGTTATTACATATTGTATTATATTGTATTGTATTGCATATTGTTAATGAAAAATTATTATTAGTAAAAACATTTTTTTTTAATTCTTTTGAAAAGATGTTATTATTAAAATGGAAATATAACATATATTAGATTATTATTTATCACATTGAATCATATTTAATTATGGAAGGATAATATATATTTATTTATTTATTTATTATTGTTGTTTTTTAAAACTATTTTTATTGTCGTTATTTTTAATTGTTATTTATTATTATTTATAGGTTCGCGTGAAATTCTTTAGAAATTGGTTCCGGTACAACATTATTTTCTTGTGATCTGATTTCCGGTATAACATCATTTTTTTTAGATTCAGTTTCATCTTTTAATGAAACAGGAGAATTGGGTAGTTCATTTGTTTCTTTCTCATTTTCTTCTTTTACAACAGTTATTTCACTTTCTTTTGTAGTAGTCACTTCGATTTCCTTTACAGTAATTTTTTCCTTTACAGTAATCGTTTCCTTTTCAGTAATCGTTTCCTTTTCAGTAATTACAGATGAAATATTAATATTTGATGAATCGTTTTTATGTTCTGGAGAATCATTTTTATGTTCTGGAGAATCATTTTTATGTTCTGAAGAATCATTTCTTTTAATTTCCTCTTGAGATTCCGAGGAATTATCTTGATTGTCGGTGGAACTATTCTCTTCAGTACCAAGTACTTCAACATTATTATTTGAGCTTACTAGATCTGTATCCATTTCATCTTCTTGAGCTTGTGAATTTGAAGATTCTGATTCTGGTACTTCAACTTTCTTATCATTTTTAGGATTTTCTGTCTTATCCGTATCCATTTCATCTCCTTGAGTTTGTAAATTTGAAGATTCTGATTCGATATCTCGTGCTTTATTATCTTTTTTAAAATTTTCCGTAATTGAGCTCACTGGCTCCACATTATCCGGACTCGTATCCATTTCATCTCGTCCATCTTGACCTTGAAAGTTTGAAGATTCTGGTTCGCCCATTTTATGCGTATCCTCCTCTCGTTCTTCCTTTTGTTTTAATGAATTAGATATAATTTCAGATTGTTTTTCATTAAGTTTATTTTTTCCAATTTCTTCCCTAGGCAAGGGAGACACAGTACTCTTTAAGCCTTTAAATTTTTTATTATGTTCTTGTTGTTCACTTCCTTCTTCTTTTTGTTGTTGTTGTTTAGATTCGGATGGTGGAGGAAGAGGAGGAGGAGGAAAATATAAAGGTATTAAATCTTCATAAACAATTTTGTTTTCATCTTCAAATACACAAAATATAATTCTATCAACCTATATTAAAAAAAAATGAAGTTATTATTAAAAAAAAAAAAGGATATTAAAGTTATAATAATAATAATAATAATTTTTATAATTTTTAGGATACACCAACCTGATTAAGATCTTTATGATCTGACAACCATTTCCAAGTGGTTTCCAAAGCTACATGTCCAGCTGGATAACGTGGATATCCGTAAACCCCTTTTTTTGATTGATTGATTGATTGATTGAATTAAATAATCATAATTTATTATAATTTATTATAATTCATCATAATTATTATCATAATTAAAAAAATTACCTGTACTGATATTAGAAAACACCTTTATATGAAAAAAATTAATATATGATATTAATAAAATAAATTTGACAAATAAAAATAATAATAAATAATATAATATAAATAATAAATAATATTAACTTACTATGCTCTTTAAATGTCTATCAGGATCTCTGGGATTTTTAGAAAAGATTTCAAAACAACTTTTGTATGCACTTTCAAGAAGTTCTTTTCGTTCACCAATTGGTCCAACAGTGTGAATTACATCTAATATTTGATATGTGAAATATATGAAATATAGAATATGAACACAAAGAAAGATTGTGATAATAATTTAAAAATAATTTATAATAATAATAACATAGAATTGTACTTACAGTCAGCTGGAAGTCTACCGCCTATTTATAAAATTATATAAAATTATATAAAATTATATAAATGCATAACATCAAAAATAAATTAATGAATAATTCATACCCCTTGTTATTTTGGCATCCTAAAAAATCAATCAATCAAGATAATAAAATTAATATAAAAAATTTATTTCAAATAATCCAATTTCAAATAATAATAAAAATCAACATACTCCGGTCCTGCATCCACCCCTCCTATTTAAGTCTATACATTCTTCTTTAAGTTTTGTTCCCGCAGCTCTAATAATATTATATTATAATTATTTTTAAATATGAATGACAAGATAAATAATAATAATTATAATAACAATGATAATAATAATAATAATAATAATAATAAACCTGTGAATAGCTCCATCAACTATTATTGTTACAATTGACATGAAAATATTTGGTAAATTTTTATTAAAAATTATTTATAATTTGATAATCAAACAACTATTTAACTACAAATCTGATCAGTTACCTCCACCTCCACCCAAAAGTGTTTCATTGGCAGCATTAACTATTAAATATGAAAATCAATATTTATAATTTTTATCAATCAAATCTTAAACAAAAAAGCAAAGTAATATATATATATATATACATATATAATGAATATAACATTAACCTATTGCATCGACTTTTAAAGTTGTAATATCAGCTTGGCTTTATTAAACAATATAAAAAACAAAAATAGATATTACTATGATATTTCAAATATTTCTAAGATTTTGATCAAAATTAGACAAAAATATATATATATATATATATATAAATAACAAAAATAAAAATAAAAATAAAATAATATTAATATTAATAATAGCTCACATAAGAGAAACTCTTTCGTTGAACTGTTCATTATATGGATGGAAAGCTAAAATGAAATTAAAAAAATTTTTTGGAGCATTTTTTTTTGATAATCTTTTTTCAACAAGTGTAAATTTTCTACAATTTCTATAATTATTATAATTTCAACAACAAAAATTTATTCTTATTTAAAATATATTATTATTATTTTCTCTTACGTTTTCTTCTTCTACTTGCTTTAAAACGGTCGCCTATCTTATATTCTTCCTTAAGTGATAATATGCTATTTAAATCTCTTTTATACATATTTCTACCTTGAAATGTCGTCGAATAAAAAATCCTTTGTTGTTGTCTTGATATGAGATTTAAACTTTTCAGTAACGTGCGCATCAAAAAATTCTCTACCCAAAAAAAAAATCCGTATACACGTCACGTTATGTTTGTTTGTTACTAAAAAGTTAGATAATCATCATCATTAAAAGATGCTTTCAATTAACTTTATTAATTATATTAATTAAAAAAAAAAAAGAAACTATCCTTAATAATTAATTAATTGGCAGCAAATAATTACGTGGAAATTACAAGTTCTTCTAATTCTTATATTCATTGCCTAAAATATTAGTCGAAGGATTAAATTTATTAGTATAAAATCGGTGTAGAATTAATCTCGACATTTTAATACTGCTTTGTATAATTTCTTCATTAATTTAAATTTAAGAAATAATCATTATGGAACTTGAATAAATAACAAAAAATGAATTTATTATGCAAGTAAAAAAAAAAATAAAGATGAATTTTAAATAATAATAATAACAATAATAATATATACATTAAGTATATGAAATATATACAGTACAGTTAATTCCCTCTATACCTTGACTATAGAAGAAGATTTTTTTATATTTTTTATATATATATTTTTTATAGAATATAATTTATATATATATAACAATCTCTTTACGAATCATTACTATCACTTGAAACTGGTGATGCTGGATAATTTATCCCATCGGAATCCCCGTTAACGGATGATGTTTTAGAATACTTACGTTGATGTGAAGAAAATGGTTCTAATGCATGTTGTGCTCCAGATATCTAATGAATAAATAATAAAAAAAAAATACATGAATAAATAAATAATAAAAATATCTGAATGAATAAAAATAAAATAAAATAAAATCAAATCATATAAACATACCCGTCGTGCTAATCTTCTAATATTCCCATCATCAGCAATAACTTCCCACGTAAAATCTATACCAAAAATCATCTTTATTCCGTATACAATTCGTAAAGGATGGGAATCCTTCATTAATATATAATCATCATTTGTAGTACGTGGAATAAATTCTACATCATACTCAAGAGCCCTTTGTACTAATGTTAAAAGCGTTTTCTCAATTATGGGAAGTTGTGAAATAAATTTTGGTGTGTTGACTAAAAATGTAATAATAATTAATAATAATAATAATAAATAATAATAATAATAATAATAATAATAATATTCATAAGAATATTAAAAAATTTACCAGTAATTTCGAATGGTTGAGAAACGAACATCGCCTTATGTCCATCATCATGATGATACCTAAATTCATAAGTACCTAATTCCCAAGGTAATTTGTCCCCTTTAAACCATACTTCACCTTTTTCCAAAGTATCATTACAATTTGTTGTTGTTGATGTTGTTGAACTATTAATCGTTTCATCATC
The DNA here is from genome assembly GCA_910592015.1 of Diversispora eburnea. Taxonomy (NCBI): domain Eukaryota; kingdom Fungi; phylum Glomeromycota; class Glomeromycetes; order Diversisporales; family Diversisporaceae; genus Diversispora; species Diversispora eburnea. The sequence goes on along the minus strand of CAJVPK010000751.1, from coordinate 1,794 downwards.
ATCTTCTTCAGGTGAAACATATACATATCGTCCTTTGCTTGAGACACTTGTTATCATTTTTGATGAATTCGCCGTAACCTTGTAAACTCCAATCCAATCTAATCGTGAATGATTTTTTGGTGCCGTCCATATTAATTTTATTGGCATACCAAGTTCGAAATTAATAGGTTTTGAAATTGTATCGTGATCTGATTCTTCCGATTCTCCCGATTCTCCTTCCGAAGGTAGAACTATTGTGATTGAATATTTCTCGAGATCATAATTGTCACTATCTTTGGGGACTCGACTAATAAATTAAAAAAAAAAAATAGTAATAAGATTCGGCGGGAGTGTTAAACCTAGAAAAATAAGTATGATAAATATAATAAATATAATAAATATATGATATCTATACCTAATTATGAATCTCTCTCTTTGACTTTGAAGTAAATTTCTGGCTTCCAAAACCATTTCTTGTATCCTTGGTCTTGCCGCCACAACAAATTCTTCGACGACTACCGTGGTTTCTTCAACAACTTTTTCAATAGTTTCTGTAACTTCCATAATGACTCGTTCAACAATTTGGGTTCGTACATTATCAGGAAGAAGTGTAACACGTTTAATAGTCTTGGTTAAACCAGCTTCCTTACGAATCTTATCACCATAAAGTTTTTGCATATGAGGACTCTCAACATATTGTAAGAATAAGAAATTTGAAATTTGTGCAACTAATGCCAAACCGAAAATCAACCAACTATTGGCAATCAAACTTATTCCCCAAAATGCCGCGTGCCCAATTAATTTCTCCGGATTATTTAAGAATCGATAAATTCCATTATAATATAATGTGATAGGGTAATCATCAAGGAAAAAGTCACCATAGAACCACCCGAAATCACCTAAAACTTCAAATACGGAAATCGAGGTCCAAACGTGTAAAGCTATTAACAACACCCCTAAAGTATGACGTAACAATACTGCGCCATAAGTCCAATCATCAGGGAAATAATACATTTTCCATGCGGCCAATACAAAAGACACGTATGTCATACATAAAGAAAGATTATATATGCTATACAAAAAAAAAGAAATATATAATTAATTTATGATCATAAAATAAATAAATAAATAAATAAATAAATAATATAATAATATAATAATATAATATAATATAAAAATTTAATTTACCTTTTCCAATTAGCAAAAGCTTCACTTACTGTACCACCAAACTTGATATAATGTTTTGTCAAGAATTTTTCTTTACTTTGCAAAGACAAGATTGTACCTAATCCATAAGAATGAAATATTCGCCAAGCCAAACATTGAGCAATCAAAAAAATTTTGATCACATTTTCCGATGCATTGGTAATAAATATTGGAACGATGGCATAAATTATCACGAGAACGACAAAGATATCATTGGAACGTAATAGATCGAAATTTTTAAAAACAATCAAATCTCGATGAAACCAATAATCTGATGTGCTTGACCCTTCAGAAAGTTTCGATTGAAATTCAATACTTGTAGGTGATGAGGAATTAGAGGAAGATGAAATTTCTTCATTATTCTCATTATTCTTAGGTATATGAAATTTGGTATTGAGGGGTGTCGGTTTATTGTAAGTTTTATCAATATCTAAAATGAAAAAAAAATAATAATAATGATAATTGAAATAATTAAAAGAATTTGAGTTATCGATATTTTTTGTTTGTTTGTTTGTATTTATTTATTTTTTTTTTCTTTTACTTACGAGGATTTTCTACGAAAGTTAGAAAAGCGAATTGTGCTGCATGTGCAGCTAAACTCACATACAA
>CAJVPK010000750.1:0-22422 GCA_910592015.1 Diversispora eburnea | reverse complement strand
GATTTTTGTACAAAATTTATGTAAAATCGTACAGTACAAAATAGCTTTTCGTACCGTACAGTTTATCGTCATACTGAACTGTAAGCTATTTTGTACTAAACGATTTTACATAAATTTTGCACAAAATTTGTACAATACAGTACAACCCTATATAACAAAAATCTAAATTGTACTGTATGAACTTTTTTATGTTAAAAAACCGTACAGTACAGGTATTTTTTATATTAAAAATCATACAATACAGGTTTTTTACTAAATATAAACAATTAAATATTAAAAAAAATATATAACGTACATATTTATTAATGGGCACATTCACGTAGAGATTTGGATTTGGATTGGATTAATCTAACATCCAATCTGAATTGAATATGATCTGATGAATCCAAACAGTAATCCAATCCTGTTCACATAATGTTACCTCACAAAGTAGATTGGAATTTTATTATTAATAATTCAATCTAGATTGAATTTTGAATTAACCGATCAAATCCATTTTATGCGAACATGATTTGGGTAACCTAAACCAATCCAATCCAAATCCAAACCCTATATGAATGCACCTATAATAAAGGAATCAGATTTACGTGCTCTAAATCAGATGTTTACTATGAATATATGAAACTCACCCAAATAAACATCAGACGCTTATCTGGAGTATGAAGAAGGATGTTCAGAAATCTGGGTGGTGGTGTCCTCATTCCCTCTGGTTGCAGATTATAAGTTACATTTGATTCTTGTCTCATAAACTGTGCTAAATTTATCGTTTCTGACTCAAGACTTTCAAATAATCATTTACTCAGTAACGTTGATGGTGCTGTTCAAGTTTGTCACTGTAGCACCAGTCAAAGCGTGTGAATATCTTGAGACATTATCAAACTTGATGAGGAGATAATTAAATTGTAAGTAATACTTATTTGAAAAGAACAATAATTAAATTTATGGACTTACTTGTTCATTATTTAATTTCTCTTGCGCCAATCTCTGTTTTTCTATAAGAGTCCATAATTCATAAATTTCACTTCCATAAGTGCGTTTGCCATATAAGAAAAAATGAAGTGAGCTACAGTGCAATATAATGTATAATAAATCTAATTCTAATCCCATGCACCCATATCGGTTGAGGTAAGCTATGCATCTAAACAGGCATTCAGAGTACTAGCAAACAGTTGATTCCTCCTAGTATGGCCAACCGATATTGAAATTGTGACAAGTCCATACATCCAAACAGGCATTCGGAGTACTAGCAAACAGTTAATTCCTCCTAGTATGGACAACTTTTACCATACATTCAAGGACATCAGAGAACCAGCAAACAGTTGATTCTTTCTAGTATGGCATTAGTTCACATCTTCACTGACTCCATCATAAAACGTATTTGATATACTTGCCTTGTTTGCTAGAAGTTTTGCGGCTGCTTGCATCTTCACTTCATCTTTGTAATTATTAATAAGAGAACGTAGACTTTTTGTAAGAATATTACTTTTTTGTTCATCGATTATATGCTTGTTGCTTAACGAAATTATTGAGATCTTCTCTGTGAAAAAATCAATGAATTTTACATGCTGTTGCCCTTATACTTTAATTGCAAAACCATACTCCAGTCATATCTGCTCTACAAATATCTCAGTATAAGTGATAGTAGGTCAAGCTTGAGATGTCAAGAGATAATATTCTATAATTCAAAGTTGAAATCACTGATGGAGTATTATACTGTACTAGTCACCATTTGGTGAACTCACATGACTGCAATATAAAAGATGTAGCTGTATCTGATGGAAATTAAAAAAAAAAAAAAGACAATTGACCTGTTTTCACATAAAATACAAATTAATAAAACTTACTTGTAACTTGATAGGTATTGAAATATTATATTTTTGATTTGTAATATCCTTTTTGTTCTAATTGACACACTTTTTCAATTGTGATAAAGATTAATTGTATGTCTATTACACTGTTCCATCCATTGTTTGAATTTCAGTTGCTTCTTCTGAGTGAAAAAAAGTAGATGCATTATATTTTGCCTATTGGAAGTTTCCTTACTCTCTCTTGAAACCCTTGAATCTTTGGATAATATCTTTTCTCTTTTTGCAATTGGCAACTGAACGTGGTTCTTATGTCACATCACAAACACTGTAAAAGTCTTCAACAAGTTCTCCAGTTATGCTAACATTGATACAAGCATCTAAACCAAGAACCAGAAGCCATGTACTCTTTTTTTCAAGGATCCGCTCACAAGGTCAGATCCAAGCAGTCCACTCGGATAATCACCATTCTTGATTCTTTCAGATTCAAAAGGGTAACAAATCTCCTGCACTTTCAATTGAGTCCTGAACTGATGTCACTGATAATTTCATGTCCTGCGATCCATCATTTGAGGTCACCTTATGGATGTTCTAAACTGACTCTAACATAACAAAATTTGGCCTTTTGCATGGGTTACTGGTCATTTTTGAAGGCTCTGTATTTGAGTAGTCATTTTCCTCCAGGTGTTTTAACAAAAGCCACCTTCCTGGAAGCAGCAATGTTTTAACCAAGACATCATGAATCTTTCTTGCACTTAGGTAACAATCTTGATTGTATTTTGTTTCCTGCTAAAAGAATATTTTTTTTGTTTAAGATAAGAATGAGAGATAATAATAATACAGTATTATTAATGTAACAACTATAAAAAACGCGAAAATCAACGGTCATCACATGATATTCGAAAAGATTCTACGTATGAAAATTTGATCAAAAATTGCAACTTTGTCTAGATCAAAAATTATACGAGACGAGATAATCTATGCATAGGTAATAATCTTATAACAAAATGTATTACCCTTGTGTCCCAGAAAATTTCCCAGGATCCTGATTACTATAATGAGAAAAACGCGTCGTTTTTTCTATGTATAAGCAATACGTACATAAGAATATAATTCTTTTTAGAGAGAATAGATTCAACAACTACTCATAAATTCGCTTTATAAATTTTTATAAATTTTAAGTCACTCGGTGATACTTCTCAATTTTGTGACGTGATTACTGTGATGACGCGTAATGTCATATGAACTTTAATAAATTAATTGATCCTATTGTAAAACACATATAAATAATTGTGTAACGATTCATGTAACAATTTCATTAAATTTAGACTTTCCCTATTTTCCCTCTGCTTTCTACAATTATTTTTTTTATCTAAAAATTTATAAACATACGCGTAACAATGATTGCTATGGAAGATTCTATATCAGAAAGTGTTCATGATAAAGTGTCAGAAGCTGAAACTGAATCCACAAGTATTATATCATTAAATTTTATTTAAGCAAATTTATTGAGGATATTAATTTCGTAAATTTTAATTTTTTAGGATCTGATTCCTCGTCAAACTTAAGAAGGTCCACAAGGACCAGAAAACCTCCGAAATATCTTTTGCAAGAAGGTAGGTTAATTTATTCATATATTATTAAAGTTAAAATAGTAATAATCAAAGTTTAACTTAAATAATTTAGGATTTCTTTTAGTATCAATACCTGCGCGCAAAACTAGACGTGTTGATTACGATAAAAAGAATTCAAACGTTTACAGTGGCGCATCAGAAACAGAAAATGATTCTCCTGAATCGCTGCCTGAGAGAGTTAAGCGGCGAGGACGACCAAAAAAATCATCAACTACTCAGAAAAATGTCGTCCAAAGAACTAAAAGAACCCGAAGAACTCGGAAAACACCAGAAGAACCACCAGAAAATTCAGTTGAAAATTTAATGGAATTACGAGATGATTCATCAAATTCATCAGAGATTACTCGCTTACCTGAAGCACAAAATTCAAATAAACAAAAATTTCCAACGAATGTATCACGCGGAGAACCTTTAGAAGAAAGCGGTCAAACAATTTATGGTATGAACATTTATATTATATTTTATATAGAGAGATATTTTTATATTTATCATTAATTCAATATATTTAGAGTCAATTTTTAGTTCAAATACCTCTTTGGAAAATGCAGCATTTAACTGGGTAAAAACTTACAAGAGAGAAAGAGACAACCATAATGGCTCTTTGCTTACCTTGATTAATTTCACAATTCGGGTTCGTTCTGTGATCCCAAATGTTTTATGCTTTAATATTTTCTTTATTTATCTTCTTTTTGAAAAAAAAAATTAAATAATATTACTTTTTTTAAAAAAATTTTCAATTCAGTCATGTGGATGTTCCGAAACGTTAGAAAGGAAGACCTTTGAAGAGTCCGATAATATACCGGACGTTCTTAAGACATTACAGGATGTATTTAAAAAAGTAAAATTTCATTTTTTATTCAAAAATTGTTTAAATCTTTTTAACTAGATAATAATACCTATTCATTTGTCAACAGGAGCCGTTAGCAGATTATCCCTTAATTTCGAAAGCTAAAGAATATAAAAAATTCCGTAAAAATTTATTGATTTTCTTCCGCAGACTTATAGGGCATGTAAAATATGATGTAATATATGATGATTTTTTCTTCGACACCATACAAGCTTGGGTAGTTCCCATGTCAAGGTTAGAAAAAGATATCAGTAATATTAATTTTATGATTGTTCATATATAAGTAATATCTTTTTTTTTTTTAGTTCTCCATCTCGTCCTTTTCGTCATACCGCAACCACGATTGCTCTTAATTTGTTTAGTTGTATCTGTGAAGTTGCACAAGAAGTTCACAAAGAGTGGTCCATTACATCACGTCAATTAGAATCTGAAAATAGAAATAAAGCCTCAAAGACGGCAATTAAAGAATTACAATTAAAAACTACGGATTTAAACAAGAAGAAAAATCGACTGTATTCGTATTTTGATGATCTTTTCGATGGGTAAATTTATATATTATTATTAGATTGTTTAACTTAAAATTCATTTTACTAATTTTTTTTTTTTAATCTATTGTATAGTGTATTTGTTCATCGTTATCGAGACGTGGAACCCATTATCAGATCTGAATGCATTAAAGAATTAGGCGTTTTGATCATCAGACATCCAGATCGATTTTTGGGCGACACTATAATAAGATATCTTGGCTGGCAATTATCTGATAAGGTAAATTAATTGTTTTCGGATTATTTTACTGGGTTCTAAAAAAAAAATGAACGAAATCTAATATCCTTCATTTTATTAATAATTAGTCACCTATTGTAAGACTTGAATCATTGAAAGTACTTGAACAGCTATACGAAAATGAAACATTCGTGAGTGGTTTACGTAATTTCACCGAAAGGTTCAAACCTAGATTATTGGAAATGGCGATACGCGAATCAGATGTTAATGTTCGCATATCTAGTATCCAAATACTTACTCTTATTCATAAAATTGGATTGTTGGATGATGATGAGCGTGATCAATTGTCACTCCTTATTTATTGCGATATATCTAAGGTGAGGAAGGCTATTGCGTCTTTCGTCAAAATATCTCTTGAAGAAGATTTTATCAAAGAGAAGCGTACAGAAGTTCAAACCTTGATGACTAGTAGTGGTACTAAACGAAAAAGAAATATTGATAGTGGGTCCAATGAAGAAATAAATTCTACTAAACATGATTGGATCGCATTCAAGTGTTTAGCCGAGTTCTTGATAAAATATGGAAAAACCCTAAAGGGTATCCAAAAAGAGAACGAAATAATTGAAATAAACGAAATAAACGAAATAAACGAAATAAACGAAATAAATGAACAAACGGATTACGAACTTGATGGTATGGAATATGATGATGGTTCTCTTATACATAGTATAGGCGATGTAGAAAGTAGTAGAATAGGATTAGCTATCCAGGATCTTTGGGCAGATCTAGATATATTACATGAATGGCATATACTAGCGGAATACCTTTCTAAAGACCATTCTTCCACAAGTCAATCTCAAGAATCACAAGATAATATAAATTCTAGCGATACTATTGAAGATTGTTATCGTCTAAGTGAAAAGGAGGAATCTGCCTTAGTGCAAGTTTTTGTAAAATGTTTACAGCTAAGTTTGGTGGAGAGTGTCACAGCGAAAGACAAAAAAAAGGTATAATAGACTTTACTGCTTGTTATTTTTTTTTTTTTGTTATTTAATCAACTTCAAAAAATTTTTATTGAAAATTTTCTTTTATATTAATTAGGCTGATGAACAGATAACCGGGAGACGCGCAGAAATTTCGAGAACAATGATAACAATTTTACCCCGGCTTCTGACGAAATATGCGCCTGATCCAGGGCGAATAGTCGAAGTGTTGCGAGTTCCTCAATTAATGAATTTGTCAGTGTATTCTGATCTCCGCATGCTAAAAGTAAGAATTTAATATAATGGTGAACCATAGATTATTGATGAATATATTAAATAACTATCGGATTTTTAGGCATTCGAATTTTTAGTTGAGGATATTAAGAAACTTTATCTTAAGCATACACATCCTCTCGTTCTTAATCACGCCGCCGCAACATTCCAATACATGAAGCAATATGATATATTAGCCTCTACAGTAGAAACCTATCTAGGAGAATTGCAAGATGAGGTTGTAAAGACATTCCTTGAAGAATGCGAAAATAAGGTATATCGTCAAATAATTTCGAAATTTATTAGATCGTTAATTTTTTTTTTTTTTTTTTTAGGTTTTACTAAAGTCTAATTGTTTATTGTACAGGAATTATTGGATGAGGAACTCACTAGCGACCAAATACATTCATTAAGTGTCGCTTTAATTCGTCTAGAGCAATTAATTACTGTCATAAATGTCATTAATATGGATGATTTTTCGGAAGAAAATAATAAGGATGTATATAACTATATCATCAAATTAACAAGGAGAGGATTATTGAATAATTTTGAAGAAGAAAAGGTTAATTTTTTTGCATAATGAATTATTCTTTAAAAATTGATGGAACCTATTTTTAGTATAAACTTACTTTATAATTTTAATAGATGGTTATATCGGCGATAAATTTCCTCTGGTATTATTTACTATGGAAAGTAGAACATATTTCTTCAGAAGAAAATGCCAAAAATATTACGCCTGATTCTTTGGACAATTTCATCACGAAAAGAAATCAAATTGCTCAGACCATGTATGATATTGGTATTTCGGTTCCATCGGAAGCGCCTCATAGCATTAAATTGGCGGTACGTCAACATACATATCTTTTTTTTTTATAGATAAATTTTTATACATATATTAAGAAGTATTTTAAATGTTAAAATCAGGCATTTCGAGTACTGGGAAACATTTATTGGCTCTTTTCAAGTGATTTATTTGAGCATTCCAGTATTCCTGAACTATCAAAATTAAAACTTGAGTGTCGTCCAGGTAGACAGGAAAGGATTGAACAATTTGTTGAGGAGGAAATTGAAAGTTATAGAAATATTTATAATAATGCAGAAAAAAAACTGTTAAAAGAAAGAAAAAATGTTGTAATTGACGAAGAACAAGATTTCGAAAAACCTGTTAAAAAAGGTATTTAATTATGTTTAGTTATAATGTTATAAATATTATTCGATTTCATTTTTTGTTTCAATAATTGAATTTACATTTTTTAATTTATATTTTTCAATTTATATATCTTAGCAACGAAAAATGTTGATATATTTATTGAACCTGAAGAAAGACTTCAGATTATGGAAATAATTGGAACCCTTTTACGTGGCGTCAGAGGTGGATGGTTTCATGTATCGCGTTCGGCGAGTGTGATTTGTCAATATGGAACTCTTGGAGCCGATCTTGATGATGTAATTAAAAAATTAATATCAGAATTCAAAGAAAGAATTTCATCCGGAGAAACTCATTTATTCGCAAATGTGTTCATCCATTCGTTGAAAAAGGTAAATAAAAATGATTTTTATAATTGTTTGTCTAAAAATTAATTTAAATTTAATTTTATTTTTAATTTTTGTTTTTAGTCTCATTCACTCTATGTAGAAAGACACATTGATTCTACTAATGGGACTTCATGGCTAGCTCGCCTTTGTTCAAACGCTCTGCAGTTTCGAGGGAACAAATCATCACGCAAAGAAACTGGTCACATAGTGGAATTACATAAAGAAGGAATTAGTTATATTACATCTATTATATCCGGGTATCGGCTCATTAGTAATAATGAAGCTATATCAAGAGTGATCAAATTTTTCAAAATTTTGACCATGTTATTAACTGGAATTAATTTTAATGATGCGAACAAAATGTAAATTTTTATATAATTAATTTTTTTTTTTATCACGATTTTCTTTAATAATTATATAATATTATTATGATATAAATAATTATAGAGAATCATTTCTTAAACAAGAGATTGAAGCAAATGAAATAATTGTGGTTGAATCAGATAAACAGTGGGAACCTTATTATTCATACTTGCTCAGGATCAACAATATCACGAAAAAGGGCGGAGGCAAAAAAGGTAAAATTATGTTGTACATAATTATTGAGGATTTAAGTATGATATTATTTTTTTTTTTTTGTTTATTTATTAATATCATGTGTAAAACTTATATTAGATAATTCCTTGATCAATAATGAGGTGGTTTCATCATCATCTAAACGTTCTGCGCCAGTGGATGATGATGAAACAAAATCACCTCCCAAAAAGCGGAAAAGATCAAGTCCCGCGGAAGATAATAACGAGGCAACAATCGAAAATGAGGATTCAGATAGAGAAAGCAACGCAAGCTTTCAAAGTGTTGCCGATATAAGAAGCAAAAAGAAGTTACGTCGCTAATAATGTGAATACATGTATTTTTTTTTTCACGCGTATTTTTTTTTTCTGCATAAAATAAAAAAAATTTTAATGAATAATATTATATGGCAAATAATATTTTTTGACTCATAAGCATAAATGTAATTTTATTTTAAGTTTTTAATAAAATTTTAATAACTTTATAATAACATAATATATCTCGTTTTCCGAAGTATAAAATTGATCGGCGTTTCAAACTCGGATAACTAATTCTATTGGATGTTTAAAAAAAAATTATTGTAGATTTTGATCGAGATATTTAAAAATGAATATTAAATTAACTCAACTACCAAATTTAATACCAAGAATTAATCTGAAAACCTCTAGAATACTAAGTTCGAAAGAAAACGAAGTACCCTACGTTTTTGATATTGCTTCTATAACAAATATTTGTGTAGCATCAACTTCGGATCAAGAATTTTTTTGGTGGAATTATAATAATGATTCACTTGGAAAATTTTCATATCACACGGATACGATTACAAAATTAAAAATTCACAAAAATCATTTACTAATTTCAAGTTCCAAAGATGGTTGTATCGCAATATGGGATTTGCGAGCATCAAAAGTTGAACCAGCACAAATCCTTCTAGGTATTTTTATTAAATTTTAATCAAAACAATTCATTATCATTTCAAATTCAAAATTTCAATTTTCGAACAGTATACTTTATTATTTAGCTCCAAATCGAGAGCCCTTATTGTCTTTTGATATCAACAGTTCTGATACAATTTTGGCAGCCGGTACAGAACTTGTTGAAAAAACAGAAATTGATGAAATTGAAACTGATGAAATTGATGAAAACGATGCAAAAATATTCTTTTGGTGAATAAAAAATAATGGATCAAAATTAAAATTGAGTAAAACAAAAAAAAAAAAAAAGAATTATAATAAATGAAGTATATTCTTTTAGGGACTTGAGGAATGCATCTTCAATCGAAGCTCAATTTATTAAATCTCATAGTGATGACATCACTCAGATCCAATTTCACCCAAATTGTTCTTCGCGGTTTATCAGCGGTTCTGTGGATGGATTAATATGTAGCTTTGACATAAAGAACTTTAATGAAGATGAAGAATTGGTCGGAGTGATTAATTCTGGCTCTTCTATAAATAAGGCAGGTTATTTTGGATCAAACGGAGAATATGTATATTGTTTGACTCACACGGAGACATTCAGTATATGGGGATCATCCGAAGTAACTTTCAAATTTGTTAAAAAAAAATTTTTTTAAAAAAATTTATAAAAGAAACGTTCCTAATTTTATTAAAATTTTCTAGGGTGACATGCTTAATAATTTGGGTGATATTCGACAAGACTCTAGCGACAGTATTGCACAAATTGATTATGCTATAGATTGTCAATTTGATTACTCTACAAATCGATTGTTTCTATTTGCTGGTTCTTACACGTACATATTTTTTTTTTTTTTTGTTTTTATGTATTACGTTTTTATGTTTTTATCAATGAATTTTTATTTAATTGGGAATTCACTTTGTAGGGGAGAAGTTAACGTATTACACGTGGATGTCAATAATTTACAATTATGCCAAACTTTATGTGGCGGGCATTCTGAAATAGTTCGTAGTGTTTTCTGGAATCCTCAGGTTTGTCTCTTAAATGTTATTTGTTGAAATAAAAAAAAATATTTATAATAGAATATAAAAAATATAATAAATACAATTATTGTAATTTAGACGAATCTTTTCCTTACTGGTGGGGAAGATGCTAAATTATGTTTATGGGGCCCATAGTTTGAATACAAATCTTTTAACGACCATTAATTCAGCAGAATAAATAAATCATAGCGTTCAAATTTATTATTTTTGATTGTAAATTTTTATGTAAAAGAATTTTATAAGAACATTAAAAAGAATTATTATTTTCGAACAGTATTTTTTTTTCACTTTTTATTAATTTTATAATTTGATTGACCTTTTTATTCATCATTCAAGAGCTTTTTCATATATATTGCATTTCACTAGTTTGAGACTAAAGTTATATAATAATTTATGCATTAATACCAACTGTAAGAACTCGATAAAGTTTTGTAAAACTTGGACATATCATTGCACAGCGAACAAAAAATAACTCATGTTGGAAGTTTCTTTAATTCTTCCTTGGAAATTCTTATTTACAAACTATAAAATAAGTAATATTTATTTCAAATAAATTCCTAACCTAATTATATATTTGTAAATTTACAAAGCAGCGATTATATATATAATAATAATAATTGCATTATAATTATTCGCGGAAATATATAATTTGAATGATTTGAAAGCATCACATTTATTTAAGATCGATCTCGTTCTTCCGCTTTTGCATCACCAATACTAATAACAGATATTACAAATAATTATAAATAACGATTAAAAATAAAATTAAATAACATTAATAAGATATAATCACATACCTCGCTTCATACTGTGGATCAATTCTTTCACCAGTTCTTTCTTCGTGAAGTTCGGCTAATTTTTCAGCCGCGTGAAGTCTAAAAATAAAAATCAATTTAAAAATTTAATTAAATAAAAAAATAATAATGATATAATTAAAAATATAATTACCGCCCCTCGGGGGTATTGCCAGGATTATGTGCAGCTGCTTTGTATGATTTTTCAGATCTTTCTTCGTGAGTTTCAGCTGTGACTGGCTGGGCTTGAGATTCTTGACGTTCAGACATTTTTTTTTTTTTCCTTTTTTTTAAAAGCTGATTAAAAAGTGTTTTCTGGAAGAGATAAAAGGGGAGGTATTTATATACGTAAAATTATTATCAAAAAATTATTATTATTGTATCATTACATTATAATTGTGTCAATTGCATTTTTATTATATCATCGACCGTATCGTATTATGTTGATAACTTGTAAGATTGAAGAAATCATGATGTAATTAGAAATATCGTCATTTCTTTTCTTTTTAATGTATAATAAAAATAATTAAACATATTTCCCAACGATTCTGATAATCAAAGTCCGGATATTTTTGTTTACACTAATTTATTTATGTTATACTTATATTTCTTTATTTAGATAAGAGATAATGTAAAATTAATGATTTCATTTAAAATCTAATTAGGAAAAAAACAAATAAACATAAATGAAATTTGACTAGCTTAATAAAATAAGAGTATACATATGTCAAAATTGATCGATGCACGCACTACATGACTACATGGTATTACTAAGTAAACGTGTACGTGGACAAGCGTTTGGTATAAATATAACATTTGAGCACTTTATTAATGCTTTAATTATAAGGTATATATGTATTCGTTAATTATGCTTTATTCAAAAATATAAATGTAATTATCTCGATTTAATAAAAGAATGGTGTCAATTGAAAGTACAGATGACATTTCTGATATCATTTGACATCATTTACATAATAATTCGTAATTCATTTCGGTTCTCTAATCATTAACGATTATTCCGAAAGTCAAAAATCAACTTAATAAAGAATAACGCAATTGAAAGTACTAATTACATCATTTGATATCATAATTTGTAATTCATTTTTACCACTAACGGGCGTCTGTTATGGATGCGGGATCTAAGTCATCTGATAATTTCATGAACTTTACTCCCGCAGGTATATTTAATATATTTAATATATTTATAAAACATAAGAAATCCAACTCTGGCGGATATTGCTAAAGAGGCTTTATTAATAGTTTTTTTTTGGGGGCGCTCTTTAAAATGATAAATAAATCTAATGCAATAATGAATCTAATATCAGATTATAATAATATTATTATTAATTCTTGTAAATTCTTGAATTATAATGAAAAATAAACTGTACAATAACTCAATACCAAAAAAAAAAAATGTGGTTAAACATTTACACAATGGATTAAAATAAATATAACTTGAATATATCGTAATAAGAAGTATATTGTTATTAAGACTCAATTATTTTTTTTACTTTATGAAGTCAGTCGAAGTTTAGCAAATTGTTCGGCAACTCTTAATGCATCATCAATTTTACTGATTTCGGTTCCGCTACCTTGAGCAGCATCTGCTTTTCCACCAGACTATAAATAAAAAATACAATAAATAAAATATCAATGTTAATTAATTAATTAATTAATTAATATATTTAATAAAATAAATATAATAATAAATCAATCATCAATCTATTTAAAAATTTACCTTTCCGCCAATTTTCTCCGACACAACTTTAGCCCAGTCATTGGCTTTTAACCCTTTTTCTATTAAAGGTCGTCCTACAACACAATTATGGCTTACTCGGTTGGTACTTTCATCAATTGTGAATAAATAAGTGGCTTTATCTTTTAAATTAGTTTTACAGTGTGATATTGCAGTTGAAATAGCCTATAATCAATTTTTTAATAATTAATATAAATTAAATTAAATATAATAATCATGTCAATATCACGGAATATAAACTTAAAAATATCATCATGTGAATGTGATTTACCTTGGTAGTGTTGGATTCTGAATTTAATAAATGAACAAAATATGGGTTATCTGGATTTTTTTCGAAATAATTATTTATTTCATCGATGATCTATTAATTAATTTAATAATATTTTTTATAATAATAATAATTAATAATTAATAATTAATAATTAATAATTAATAATGATTTAGAATATTTTACATACTAATTTTGCTTGTGCGGCTTTCTGAGCTCTATCGGCTTCTATGAAAGTTTTTTTAATCTTTTCATGTTTCGTTCGAAATTCTGACTTTTTCAGAGCGGATATACTTGATGCATCAAGTTCTTTAGATATTTGTTTAAGCGATGCATCTAATTCATTTCCTTGTAATTTTAAAAGATTATCAAATTTAATTTGAAATTCTTCTTCACGTCTAAGAGCCTAAATAAATAATATTTTATATTAATATTATATAATAATATTATTAATTATACCTTTATTATTATTATTATTATTATTATTATTATTATTATTATTATTCACCTGTTGAGCTTCTTCTCCTGTAACCGCCACAATTCTTCGAATCCCTTTAGCAATACCGGATTCTTCCAAAATACAGAGTAATTTTATATCCCCAGTTTTCGCTACATGTCTTTTCAAATTGAATTTATACATAATTGAATTATTATTTATTTATTTATTTATTTATTATTATTATTATTATTATTATTATTTAAATAATATTAATTAAATAAATTAAATATAAACTTACGTTCCACCACAAAATTCTATTGAAGCATTTCTCCATTTTGGATTTGAAGAATCTTTTATGATTTCATCAACATCATATCCAATTGACACTACTTTAACTGGATCCGGATAAACTTCACCAAATACTGCTCGAAGACCATTAATATTTTTGGCAACGGATAATGGAACATCTTTAGAAAATACTTTACAATCTTTTTCAATAATTTCTTTGGATATTGAATCAACGCGTACAAGTTCCTCATTTGAAATTCCTCTCTAAAAATAGATTAATATGGAGATGAGAAATAAACAAACACATACATATAATTATTATTCATAAATTTTTTTTTTCCAATGAAAAATAGATTCATACTTTTAATGAAAAATCAAATCTAAATTTCTCTGGAGCCACTAAAGAACCTTTTTGATCTACCGTATCGCCAAAAACTTCACGTAACGCAAAATTCAAAATGTGCGTGGCAGTGTGGTTATTTCTAATTGGCCAACGACGAAGCTATTTATGGGAATTATAAATGGTTGTTAATGATTGTAATGAAATATTTTTTCTAATACAAAAAATTTTTTAATAAAAACATTTTTTTTTTTAATACCTCATCATAATTTGCAACAATTTCGTCACTGATAGATAAATTTCCATATTTCATATATCCAATATGTAAAACGTAACCAGCAAAAATTTGAACATTTTCTACCATAAATTCAGCTTGGCCATCAATAATTATAGATCCTGTGTCATATTGTTGTCCACCTTGTTCAGCATAAAAGTTTGTACGATCAAGTATTATACCAAAACTTTTACTGGATGGAATGTCGGAAGTACTTTGAAGAAATGAATGATTATAGTAAATGGCTTTGATTATAGCATTAATATTTCCTGATTCTATAATAATATCAAAAAAAAGAATGAAAGAAAGAAATAAAATTAATATAATGTAAAATATTATATATCTTTTGATTATTCCTTTATAAATAAAAACAATAAAAATTTACTAACGATATTTGTATTTATCATCGGTTACACTTGCAATTTTATTTTGTTCAATTTTCGCAATATCATGCATATCTAAAACAACTATTTCTTGTTCACCTCCACCTGCATTACGAGCTCCCCGACTTAATTCTTTAGCCTTCTCTTGTTCTTTCAAAAATTCTTCTTCCTCTACACAAAGATCATTTTCTTCTGCCATCAAACGTGTCAAATCAACTGGGAATCCATATGTATCGTACAATCTCCAAACGTCTACCCCTGGAAGTGTTTTAGATCCGGATTGTTTAGTTTTTTGTAAATAACTATCAAAGAGTTTTTCTCCACGATCTAAAGTACGAGAGAATGATTCTTCTTCCTCGTTAAGAATTTCCTTAACATCTACTATCTTTTTAGTAATTTCAGGAAATGCTTCACCCTTAAATAATGAATGAATGAAAATGATGTTAAGATATTTAATTTTTAAATATAATTGATATAATTTATATTAATCATTTAATAAACATTTATTCGTGTATTTGTTTAATCTATAATTTACCATTTCTTTAACAACGGTATCCACTAAATCCGAAAAGAAATGACCAATTTGCACATTAAATTTCTTTCGAGCATAACGTGCACCTCTTCTGAGAATCCTTCTTAAAACATATCCACGTCCTTCATTACTTGGAACACCTCCATCTGTGATTGCAAAAGTTAAAGTCCGAACATGATCAGCAATAACTCTGTATGCCATATCTAATCCATCTTTATCTTCTTCCCCAACTTTTCCAGTATATGGTCTTGCTCCAGTTAACTCTTGAATTCTATTAAATAATGGAACAAAAATATCGGTATCATAATTGGAAAATTTATTTTGTATAGCTGATACGAGTCGTTCTAATCCCATTCCTGTGTCAATGTGCTTATTGGGAAGAGGTCGTAATGAGCCATCTGATTCGCGATTAAATTGCATAAACACAAGATTCCAAATTTCCACAACATTTGGATCATCTTTATTAACTATATGTGAAGCATCTCGATTCCCTATACGATCAAAATGGATCTCGGAGCATGGTCCACAAGGTCCAGTTTCTCCCATTTCTATTTTATTTTTTTTTTTTAAAAAAAAAAAAATAAATTAATTTATTCAAATTATTATTATGCAATTTAAATAAATTTTATTTACCCCAAAAGTTATCCTTTGAATTTCCTGGAACTAACATTTTTTCATTAACACCAACTTCGATCCAAAGATTTTTCGCTTCGATATCAGGTGATAATCCCATATTTTTATCACCTTCGAAATAAGTGACATAAAGTTGATCCTTCGGAAGTTTATATACTTCCGTTAAAAGTTCCCATGCCATCTGAATTGCTTCTTTCTAATATTGTAAAAGAATTTTTTTTCACGAAAAACGCGAAAAAAAATATTGAATTTAATTAAAACAATCAATCAAAGATACGAAAATAAATTTTATCTAAAAAAAAAAAGTACCTTAAAATAATCACCAAATGACCAATTACCTAACATTTCAAAAAATGTATGATGATACACATCTTTGCCTACATCCTCCAAATCATTATGTTTTCCACCTTTTAAATGATAAAAAATTTAAAATAAATAAATTAAGATTGATCTAAAAAAAGTACTTATCATATAACGGGATAATAATTTTATTATAAAATAATTAACCTGCACGAATGCATTTTTGGCTATTAGCAGCTCTCTTGAGTTTTCCAAATTCAGAATTTGGATCGACTGTTGCCAAAAATATGGATTTAAACTGGTTCATTCCCGAATTTGCAAATAGCAAAGTAGGATCTTCGAAAGGAATTGTTGACGAGGAGGGTATATGTTTGTGACCTTTAGACTCGAAGAAAGATATAAAAGTCGAACGAACTTTGGAAACTGACCAAGTTTGCGACATTTTGGAGGTGTGTAAACGTTTCAAATGTTGGAAAACACAATTACAATTTTGAAATTTTGATAAAGATTTGTGAAGTATCATTTTTTTCTATATATAAATCTTTCACAGCCCACAAATCCGCAGTTTGATTTGGAATATCCAATGAAATTTTTGACGTGACTCATAATTGCTCAAATCAAAGATCTTCCTAAATATGTGAATATGTGAATATAAAAGATTTACGCTAAGCACGAAAAATCCTCTCCAACCTACTGACAAGCCTTCGTTTACAAGCTGGAATTTTCTCGAGGCTTGGGATGCATTTGAATATCTCTCGGAGCATAGCAAATTATGGAGTAGTACAGCGTATACATTGTTGTCACATCAAAAATTGAGAATGCCACCCCTTGATATCATTAGTTCCATTTTTGTGGGGTAAAAGAATCAGGTGACAAATCGAATGAATCAAGAAAAATTAGAAAATAATCGTTGGATTCGTGATTTTTTATCTTTTAGAAATAGTTAAGTTTATAATACATAATAAATCATATAAAAAAGAGTTGATTGAACAAAATTTTTTATTTCAAAAAACGATTACGAAAAAATAAAGAACAAAATGTAGTTTTCTTGAAATTCCCCAACCTAAATGTTTTTTTTTATACCGAATGATTTTTTTTATGATATTTACAATATTTACAATTAATATATATGTAAACATATATTATTTTCATTTTTAATATTATTATTGATATAAATTGAATGATAATTTGTTAAATCTTTCGGTCAAGTCAAGCTGATCGACTGTTTCGTCGGCTGGCTCTTCAAGTTTGATTCTAACATTTTGATGTGGTGATTCGAATTGCGATTGTTGAAGTTGATGTATATATTGCTGTTGATGATATTCAAATTGTTGTTGGTAATATTCAAATAGTTGATATTGTTCAACTTCAAATTGATGGATTTGATATTGTTGATATTGTTCAAGTCCAAATTGATATTGTTCAGATTGATAGAATTGTTGATTTTGTGGATATTGATATTGATCATCAGCTGGTAGTGGCTCTTCGAGTTTTATTTTGATATCAGGTCGTAGTGACGGTAATTGTTGGGTTTGTTGTTGACGTTGTTGGAACTGTTCGAATTGATCTTGTTGGAACTGGAAGTCTAGCTGATATTGGTGGGGTTGATCTTGGTATGGTTGGAGTTGCTGATGTAATTGAAATTGTTGGTAACATTCTTGTTGTGGGTATGGTTGATACTGGTAATTCTGTTGGATTTGTTGAGTTTGTTGAGTTTGTTGATTTTGTTGATTTTGTTGATTTTCTCGAGCATTTATTGAAAGTTTTGAAAACATGTTATATAAAAAATCCATTGTAAATTGTAGATTTGTGAAGTTTGTAATTGATATTGTTTTATTGTAAGTAATATTATTCTATTTCTTTAAATGTTAAAAAATAAAGATGTAAATATTATCATTTTCTGATGTAATACAAATTTTAATTTTTGTTTCCGCCGATCATTTTTTGTGACTAAAAATAAGGCTCATTACATCATTACGTCATCAGGTTATGTCTCAGAAATGACGATTAAATTAATAATTGAGTTGGTAATAACAAATTTATAGTGTGTCAGCGTGGGTAAAATGTTTACCAACGAGATTAGGTAAACTATGCTTTGTATCAAAAATCATAAGCCCGAAAAAACGAGTACAAAAAATTTATATTTGAATTTAATTTATTTTTATCACGAATATTATTGATGACATTTTTTGTATTTTAAGGTTCATTGTGTATTTGTGAAGATGCAACAAATTACCTCCTTGTAAGATAATATCGATTCGTATAGATACCATCAAAGGTTATCCATCTTTCGAATTTAGTCCCCACAACCATGTTCCAAAAAACTGAGGTGGAATTATAATGAAGGAAAACTCGTCGCATTATTGTTTCACAGGATGGTAAACATCAAGTAGCCGTCATCTATTAAAAAATTTGCTTTGTATACTAATTATAATAAAAATAAACAATGCGCATGTAAAAATAATCTCACGGAGCTTTTTTTGTGACAATATGTTATTTTCGGATGCATTAAAGGATGTATACCTAAACCCATATCTGAATCTTTATTTATATAATTAATAAAGAGATAATAAAAGTTCATGTATTGTATAAGATCAATTTTATATTCTATTGAAGTTTCATTTTTGTTGACTAAGAGAGTTAGAATTATTATTACTAGTGTGAGAAATGTCTAAAGAGCATATGACGCAATGTGTTTAACCCCGCAGTATTAGTATTAATAATCTTGGAATCAATGATATATAATCAGCCCTGAAAGAAAAAAAACACGAAAATATACCTTGAGGAATTAAAGGAACAGATCTCGATAAAATGTCTCATACAAAAAATGAACCAGCTATTTTGATTATAGGTGAGACAGGTTCCGGCAAGAGTACATTCAGAAATTGGTTATTAGGATTTTATGGATACAACAAAGTATTTGTTTTAGAGAATATCTTGTGTGAATGGTTTGAAATTATAATTCTTTAATAATCATATAATTTCATTTTTTTAGGATTCTATTACTACTAAAACCTCTAAATCATACTTCATTAAAATTAAAGATCGTACTTATAATCTTATTGATACTCCAGGTAATTATTTAATCCTTTATCATATCAATATCATTATATATATTAAAATCATTTCTTTTGGGCTTTTTTCTTAAAGGCCTGTTTAATTCCAGTGAAAATGTCGAAAGTGATAAATCTTTAAATAAGATTGCTGATGCAATTAATCATTGTTCTTACGGGATTCAGACAATTGTGCTTGTTATTAGTAAGTTAATATTTACCACATTAATTTCATTCATGTTTTTTATCATCATAATTTACCATAAAATATTATAAATATTTAATAGAAAAGGATCATTTTGATCCAAACTCAATCACAAAAATTAAAAGCTACCTTGGCGAACAACAAGCTCTTGACCATATGATAGTTGCTTTAACTTATTGTGATTTAAAACAAACAGAGGATAAAGAAAAGTTACTAAAAGGTTTAAATCCAAAGTTAAAATCTTTTCTTAATTCTATTGGAAATCGGTATGTTATATCTCCCGATCCAGATTTATTCCAAAAAAGAGATCAATTTAATAGAATTGTAAGTAATAATATGGAAAAAGCCAAGAGATTTATTGATAGTTTTCCTGCAGCTTATACAACTGATGTATTTAATAAAGTTCGGCAAGCTCGTGAGGAATGTGAGAAATCTTCTATTCTTCAACAAAAGCATGAAATCAGCCAAATGGAAATTAAGAATTTGATAGTGAAAATTAAAGAAATTGGACAAGAAAAGGATTTAGAAGAGGAAGCAGACCTTGATGAACTATCTCATGCAAAAAATAAATATACTAGTGTAAATGATTTAAAAATTCGGTATCCGGCTATCTTGCTATTAGGAGAAATAGGTTCTGGTAAGAGTATATTCGGAAATTGGTTATTAGGTGATGACGATGATCCATTTGAAGCTGGAGACAATAACGTTTGTGTTTTAGAGAATTTCTTGTATAAATGGCTTGAAATTATAATCTCACCTTTTCATTTTTTAGAATACAAAAACCTGTAAATCACGCTTAATTAAAATTCAAGATCGTACTTATAGTCTTATTGATACTCCAGGTAATTATTTTAATTCTTTTATCATATTTTATTGCGCAAATATATATATATTAAAATCATTTCTTTTGATGTTTCTTTCTTAAAGGCTTGTTTGACCCTAGTGAAGATGTCAAAAGTGAAGAATCTTTAAATAAGATTGCTGATGCAATTAATCATTGTTCTTATGGGATTCAGACAATTGTGTTTGTTATGGGTAAGTTAATATTTACTAAATTAATTTCATTTCATTCTTTTTTTTATCATAATTCACTACAAAAGATTATAATTATTTATTAATTAATAGAAAAAGATCGCGCCTTTCATTCAGAACAAACAATGATAAAAATTAAAAACTTCCTCGGTGAACAAGCTCTTAACCATATGATAGTTTCGCTAGCTTATTGTAATAGAATTCAAACAGAGAATCGAGAAATGTTACTAAAATGTTTAAATCCAAAGTTAGAATCTTTTCTTGATTCTATTGGAGATCGATATATCATATCTCCCAATCCAGATTTATTCACAAAAGACGATAATATTGTAAATAGCAATATGAAAATAGCAAAAGAATTTATTTATAGTTTTCCTACAGCTTACACAATTGAAACATTTAATAAAGTTCAAGCTCTTGAGAAATTTTCTGTACAGGAAAAGGATTCAAAAAATGAATCAGCCGGAGGAAATAATTTAAAAATTCAGTATCCGGCCATATTAATATTAGGAGAAGCAGGTTCTGGTAAGAGTACATTCGGAAATTGGTTATTAGGATTACATGGTGACGATAGACCATTTGAAGTTGGAGAACATAACGTATGTGTTTAGAGAATTTTGTGTGAATGGTTTCAAAATATAATTCTTTAATAATCGAACTTTTCATTTTTTAGAATTATATTACCAAAAACTCGCAAACACAAATAATTAAAATTAAAGATCGTACTTACAATCTTATTGATACTCCAGGTAATTATTTTAATTCTTTATTATATCGTATCATTATTACGCAAATATATATTAAAATCATTTCTTTTGGATGTTTTTTCTTAAAGGCTTGTTTGATGATAAGGCAGATATCGAAAATGACAAATCTTTAAATGATATTGCTGATGCAATTAATCATTGTTCTTATGGGATTCAGACAATTGTGTTTGTTATTAGTAAGTTGAAATTTTTTCATATTTATTTCACTTCATTCTTTTTTTATCATAATTCACCATAACATATCATAATTATTTAACAGAAAACGATCCAACCTTTCATAAACGAAAAACAATGACAAAAATTAAAAGCTTCCTCGGTGAACAAGCTCTTGACAATATGATAGTTACGTTAACTAAATGTAATAAAAGACAAACAGAGAATCAAAAAATGTTTATATGTTGTTTAAATCAAAGGATGAAATCATTTTTTAGTTCTATTGAATATCGATATATCATATCTCCTAATCCAGATTTGTTCACAAAAGACGATAATATTGTAAAAAGCAATATGGAAAAAGCAAAAGAATTTATTCATAGTTTTCCTGCAGCTTATACAACTGAAACATTTAATAAAGTTCGGCGAGCTCGTGAGCAAGATGAAATTGGACGAAAAATAGCTAGAAAAGAGATAGAAGGGAAATGCTTCAAGTTGGACACAAAGGTTATTCTTGAAGGAGGTAACTTGGTACCAATGTCTGGGATAACAGTAAATGATAAAGTTTGCGTAGATGTTATCAATGGGAAATTAAAGTTCTCAGAAGTTTATTTGATTGCACATTGTGATTACGAAGATGAGACTGAATTTTTAAAAGTGGAATATATTTCACCTAGTACTGATTTAACAGGTAAACATAAATATAAGAAAAAATATAAGAAAAAAATGAATAATTTATTAAAAATGAATGTATTTTAATTTAACATAATTATTTTTTTTTAAAAAAATAGAATCCGTGACTCTAACTCCCGATCACCA
This sequence comes from Diversispora eburnea, assembly GCA_910592015.1. Taxonomy (NCBI): domain Eukaryota; kingdom Fungi; phylum Glomeromycota; class Glomeromycetes; order Diversisporales; family Diversisporaceae; genus Diversispora; species Diversispora eburnea. The sequence continues at coordinate 51 of CAJVPK010000750.1, read as the reverse complement.
CATAATAACCAATAATTATTTCGATTTCGCGAAAAGTATAAAGCCTCATAT
>CAJVPK010000749.1:0-22430 GCA_910592015.1 Diversispora eburnea | reverse complement strand
GATAGGCCAGTTAAATCAATTGTATTAGCTGTGACCTACTGGCAGATAGAGCATATTATTATGTTTGTGTGATGCAACTTTGAGACTGATTTGAGAAATTATTCGAAATACTCTGCACTCCTGTGACAATAGATCTTTTAAAATTACTTGAAATGGGATGGACTTTTAAATTTACAAATATGTGATATAAGGTATATTTTTTAAATATTTTTTATAATTTTTTTTAATAATTATCTTTCTTCCTTGAGGATCATTCTATAGGTAATATACATTGAAAATATATCATTTATTATAAAATCAAAATCCTGGTTAAGAATTGACATTAGACCACATGTTCATTTATAAACCATCTTTTATTAAGTTGTAAGCATTTATAAAAAAAATTTATTATAGGAGAAAATACTTTTGAGTAGAAACTCATATGATTATTATCCCAAGTATCATTGATTAATGAAAAAATTAGAAATAAGTATAAGTATTGTACATTTTATTAATATTTTAATATGTATAAATTTCTTAACATTTAATAGATATTTCTTTTTTAGTCTCTATATTGAATATAATAATAATGAACATATAAATATTTTATATCACATTGTAACATAATAACTTTAATTATCTGAACGATATAAAAACATCTTGAACGAAAAATAGAACGAAACGTAGAATCTAACTGATTAATCGCCGTTATCAGGATATCTGTCACAAAAACTGTTTAATGTAAAGACATTATTCATTAAATTCAGTAATAAACCATATTTGCGGTGTAATTTTTAATTTTAAATAAATTTCATTTATGTTTTGTCATTAAAATATATGTTAAAATATTAGTACAAACTATTTGAATAATGAGATTATTTATCTAAATGTACAGTTTGAAATTTATAAATTTGCTTTTTTAATAATCTTAAATACTTCATAATCTGTAATAGAAAAAAAATTTTTTTTTCTAATAGGTTTTTCATAACAATTAAATCTTTCTCCAGAACGCCAACACGAGCAAAGTATATCTTGAGTAAAATCGGAAACTCTCGATTTCATCATAAATTCAAATTTACCAAACAATGGAACATAAATATTCTGCTCACGCTTATAGAATAGAGCTTCACTATTATTTTTAACTCGGCTGATAATTGAATTTTGAATATTGCCGTTTTTCAATGAAAAGATGAAACTGTCATTTGTTTTCACATCACCACATGTTGAGTTATCCCAGGCTAAAGGATTATAACCACCAACTATTTCATCAGTTCCTGAAACTTTTGCGACCACAATTGTGCAAGCATGTCCATGACACATGTTCCAAAATGCCTTGGGCTGAAAACCATCTCTACTTCCTCGAAGAATTAATTGAAATTTGTAAGGTATATTTGCTAAAGAATAAATAGTTGATTTTCGATCAATCCATGATGAAAGTTCTGCAACATGTTCTTTGTTGATTATGGTTGAGAATGGATCTTTTCCACTTGATGATAATTCAAGGGTTGAAATGGTTCTTGAAGGCAATTCAGGTGTTGAAAAGGTTCTCGCTGGTAAAACAAATGAATTAACGGGTTTATTTGGGGATATGTATTGTTGAATTATGTCATCCCAAAGCTGCTCTTCCAGGATTTTTTTGTAGGGCTTTACTTTCTCCCAAATAACTTCACCGGGAACATGAAAATATCGAATAAGCGGTAAACATTGCTGTAGAGTTATTTTCAAAGTCTCGAAATTTTCATTAGACCATTCTTTTAAATCAGCAGGTAAAGCAGGATTTTGTGCAATTCCCCATTTAATAACGTAATCCCAAATCTGAATTTCTTCGAATTTCAAATCACCTCTTTTCAAAATCGAAACCAATGCTGTTTCATGGAGTGAAGTGAAATCCTCTGACTCAAAAATCAAATTTGGATATTTTACAATAATATCATTATAAAATTTTTTTAATCCCTTAAATTCATTACTATCAAAGATTGAACGATAAACGAGGGAGAAATGGATTCTTAACCAAGAAGCTTTAAACTCAATAAGGTAACTTTCTAATTTTACTGAAAGTTCTTTGAGTTCTAATTTATTAGCATTGAACATTAATTCGTAAATGGTTTTGGTATCTACATTTTCAATATTGACAATTCCGCCGTAGATATATCTAAAATAATAAAATGATTTTTTTTATTAATTTCGAAAAATTAATTTAATATTCAAAATAATAAAAGATTTTTAACTTACTTAAGAATTATTTCAAATATTTGAACAGAAATACTTGGCTTGATAATAGTTTTAACATTGTTTTTATTTGTGGTAACGTTCTCTAATTCTTTATCAAAGTAGGATGAACGATAACGTAAGACAACTGAATGTGCAGTAAAAGATTTCTTTTCTCCTTCTTTATCAACTTCGATAACAACATTATATTCATTTTTGTCATTAAGAAGTTCTGAAAAATCTCGAGATAATTTATCAAAAAATTTAAAAGACATTTTTTATTTTTAAAAGTTAAACTTGTATAATGGTGACTTTATTAAACAACCATTGGATGAGGCAACCTGCACAACGTGAAATAGACAAATTCTAATAATTGTGTTACAAAAAATTATTTATTATTTCTGTAAAACAGTTCTGAAATTAGTAATTAACTTCTAAAAAAGAAACTTGTATAAGTTCTAAAAAAAATTAATTTCTTAATATTTATATTTGTGAGAAAGAACAATTTTATAGGATATACAGTATTGATTAATCCATCTGATGGTAATTTATTTATTCATTTATTAATTTTATATTAATTTTATATTAATATTATTAATAGATAACTCATTCTACATTTATTGAAGCAGACTAAAAATTACTATTTTACAGTCGTATCTATAACTATAATTAATATTAAATTTCCTAAATTAATCCATTCTCTAAAATTATGACTGCATGTTTTTTCTATTTGTTCTGGTTTTTAAATATTCTTTGAAATATCGTTCCTTCAATAATCGCTTTCTTGGCATTTTCTCTAGATTTTAACCTTATTTATTAAAGAGTTTGTGATGAGTCCTTTGATTATATATTCTGTGGTGAACTCATTTCATCCATGATTCTTCACCAGTGCCATAATTCTCTCTCTCATTTCATATATTTATCTTATTAATTAATTATTTATTATGTTTGACTATTTTTTTAAATTATGTTTGATTATTCATTATTTCATTTTATGTTCACACATCCACATTCATGTCGCGTATCAAAATTGATTTCGAAACGAGAAAAAATATGAATCCCAATGAATTAAGATCTGAAGTTATTATAATTGAAAAAATGAAAATGATGAGGATGATGAAACTTTTTCCTATACTTCATTAAAAGAATCATCAAAAGATTCATTACATGATACATTTCTTGATGATAATAATATTAATGAGAATAGGAGAAACTATAGTTATTCAATGCAAATTATTCAAAAGAAACCACAACAACAACGACATAAAGAAAATAATCGTATATTCTTTGATAATTATATTTATTAATTAATTCAATCATCATCACAACAATCTTTCACAAAAATATTTTCGGCATTAGATAGATTAGAATAATTATTTCATGAACTTTATTTCATATTAAATTATCTAAAAGCGATGGATTGAAATTTATAATTTTACTTTTAAATCATTATTCAAATGAAATCAGGAAGAAGGCTGCTTTGCTCTTAGTTCAGCGGTGCAGGTAATGCTAATTTATTACATTTATTGGATTATTCTATCATATTTATTTATTATTTACTCAAAGTCATGCAATAAGATGAATCTTATTCCTAATCTTTAAAATTTACTCTCGTCCGAAGAAGAAAATTGTATAAAGTTTTATCACGTCTTTTACATGCCTTGCATGCCTTATCAAGTATCTTTCGTGGAAATAGGGTAACAATGCAATGATGCGATAATGGTGAATGAATTTCGAACAAAATAAGTATTATTAATTACCGATTCATAGATCCAAATATGATTAATGAGAGCTGATGAAACATTTGATAATAATTATCTTCATTTCGAATGTAATAGGATCTTGCTGAAATTTATTTCAATGTACTTTACTTGATGAGATAACATTGATAATGGGAATATATCACTCTTTTATCATCACAAAACAATTAAATGAAATAAAAAATATTTGAAGTATCGCAAATTTCTCAATTCCCTTTTTTAATTCGAATTGAATGAGGTCATTGGATGTAATGCTAGCAAAGCTAACTCGTCATCATCAGATTCTTTTATCAAATTCATAATTTTCTTTTTCTTTTTATGTTTAGGATGAAAATCAGTATTATATAATTTTTAATATAAAGGAAAGTAGATCTTAAATTTTTTAAATTTTGCAATTCGTTAAATCTATTGGGAATTATGCCAGACCATATGACAATATCTATCCTTATAAAAATCACGTATATAAGAAATAGTCGTCGTTCACGTGTGATTTTTTTTTTTATGTAATAATTATTAAAATTTCTTATAACAATATTCGCAGCAATCTTAATAATCGTGATGGATATTTTCTCAAATCTTCTAAAATTTATTATAAAATACTTGAAAACTCCAAACAATGGATCTTTTTGCTGTTACTTTGGTAAACATATATATTTGAAAATTAAATATTTAAATTTTTCAAATTTATTTAATAATTATAATAATTATCACCGTCATTACGTAATAGGCTTAGGCGAGCAAAAGAATTTTAAGAGATGATGATTATGTTTTGTCACTTGATGTATCAAAGCAATACCCTAAGAAAAGTTATAAGAATTAAAGAAAATATAATGTCGGATGTAGCTATGAAGAAAGAATTAAAAGATATTTAATGAAAAGAAAAGAAAAAAAACTTCATAGACTACCTTAAGAAAAAGAAAAGAAAAGAATGAAGAAGTTGCATATGGATTTGAAGGCGATAGTAATGAATAAAGTGGCGAATATAGTGGAGAATGTAATGGAGAATATTGTAAAGAATGTAATGGAGAAGAATCCAGTGAAGGAGAAGAATGAGCAATAAGAAAAGAAAAAGAATAGAATAAAGAAGAAGATAAATGAACAGAATGAAGTGGGTCCTCAAAAATATATTTTTACCTGGAAAGATTTAGATTTATGAATTATTTCTTTATTAATATTAACACCGACGGTAATATTAACTCTAACAATAATCTTATTAATAGCTAATCCTATCATGTACATGGCTAAAGAAAGAGTTTCCGCAGTGGCATTTAATAGGCATATATTTATAACACGCGAAAATTTGTAGTGAATATGGAAAAAACTGTTTGTCTTAATTATGTCTAGTTGTTTAAGTGTTTACTTATTATTCTTATTTATTAATCTCTCTTTGAATCATTTTTGCTCAATTATTCAATTATTAAAATAAACACATTTATAACCTTGGAAGAAATTAAATAAATAATTAAAGACCAGTTAATTAGAATTCATATGCAAATTAAATTTTGAGATACGCTTATTAAATTATGTAATTTTATCCCATTAATTTTGAATTCATTATTTATTATTTATTATCTTACACTCATTTATTTTTACATTTTACACTAATTATAATATATTTCATAATTTTTTATGTGCATATATACTATATTTCAGAATCGTCAAGAAGAAGAAAAAGAAAAGAAGAAAGCGAAGAATTAGTATTAGCAACAACAACTTTTCGATCCAGATTTATTAAAAGAAATTTCATTAAAAATAATTGCATTCCCAAATTGTTATTACTGAGAGAATATTAATAATTTGGTATAATGTCGAACGCAAAATATAAAATTATGATCTATATCAGAAGAGAGATTAATAAATATTTTTATTTCATATATTTTTTTTTACTTATTATTTTTTATTTATTTATTTTTTATTATTATTTTATTTATCGATAATTAATTGATTATTTTTTATTAATTTTGCTTAATCAATTATTATATATACTTATTTATCATTTATTTAATTGCACACAGTGGAATGCGATTTATTAAGTTAAATTAAGACTTAAATAATAATATTAGTATTAATATCATAATTTAATATCATAATTTATTATTTACATTATTACTACTAACGTATATTCATACAAATTTATATATATATATATATTTTAATGTTTATATATAATAAGTGAAAATATTCCTAGAGTACTATTTAGGAATTAAACTTCTCATGTAACAATGGCGCAACGTAGAAATACACAAAAAAAATTACATATTCACAGTGGTCATTTTCAATTTAAATAAATATAGTTATAGTGATTAGATCTCCGAATTTTCAGAACTAGTTCAAAATTAAAGTATCTTAAAAATATGAACATAGAATTTTAAAATCTGTAACTTTGCAATCAGTGGTTCTTTATAACATAGTTAATTAATTTAATATAAACAAATTTTTAACATACTTAAAAATTTCAAATATTTAAGAAGGAATAGTTTGTTTAATAATAGCTTTAATAAGATTTTTATTCATTGGTGCATTCTCTATTCTTTATTTAAGTAAAGTGAACGATGTCGAAAACAATTGAATGTGCGTCTAAAGATTTCTTTGTCAACTTCGATAATAACATTATATTCTTTTTTGTCATTAAGAAGTTCTGAAAATCTTTTATTATTTAAATTTCGAACTGGGCTAACTGCGAAGAAACCTCCGTTGTTAAAAAACATATTTAAGGGTCATTTTAAACAATCATTGGATGTTACCTGCCTATTTTTGCCTTTTTCGAAAAAATTCTATTCTTGCAAATAATCATAAAGAGTCCACATTCGTGTGACAATTTATTATTTTCTATTTAGTATCTTCATGGAAAATTTCACCCCATGTGAATACAATTTGCGCCCAAATTTTTTTGCCCGCGTTATTATATTTTTTGAACAGAAAAAAAAAAGGATCCGTGAAAATGTAAATGATTTATATTTTATATTTTTACCATTTTCTTATCATTTTTTATTATTATAAAACAGATCAACTCTGTCATAAAATATTCATAATAAATCCATAATTATATAAATTGAATAAAAATATTATGAACATATTCTATACAAAAAAATAACCATAATAACGGAGCAGAAAATTTGCATAAAAAAATAAAAAATTTATTCATTTTTGTACAATATTTTTTATTTTCAATTTTATATATCAATAATTAAAATTGACAAAATATTAAAAATATTAAAAAACTAAAATGAATGAAGAGCATTATTTCAATTATTTTATATTAATTTATTGATTAAATTTTTACTGATCACTGAAATTATTTATATAAATCCGAACCACCTTCATCGCTAACGGAAACTGAACAAGATAAAGATCCATCTAAATCTAATGTCTTATCAGGTAAAAGTACAAGAGCACTTTCTTTGTCGGGTGAGCAATACTCATCAGTTACTTGAACCATATTTGTAAAAATATTTTGAAGAGTTGCTCAATTGCTGAATCATCCTGCCAGGCTTTTCATATGAAATATATAATGATTAATTTAAATAAGTTAAAAAGCAAAAAATCAATAAAAAAAATAGTAACAAAATAGCTTACCAGACATAATGATTTTTGCCAATCCTTTTTGAAGTTTTTGAACATTTGGGGAAGCATTTCCCACGTGATTTTTTCTCTTTTACCGGCCAATACATGTTCTTTAATCTTAAGTACGTCCCATTTTTCGTATGGAACTTTTTCGAATGCCAGTCCCAGAGTAACATACCAAAACTAAATAAATAATATAAGAAAGAATATGAAATAAACCAAATAATTCAATAAACACATAAATTAGCATTAATATAATTATTACCTGAAAATCTCGCATTTGAAAGAATAAGGAACATTATTTCTTGTAGAATCAAGCAATTTTTCGGGAGCCATCCAACGCATAATATCTGTTACACCCTTCATGTCAGTTGTTGGACCAGAAGCCTCGCGGGAATACTTAAATTTCGCAATTTTTGGTACCAGGCCTGTAGCCATCTATTATAAATAGAATAAGAATTCAAATTAAACTAATTAGGATCTATGAATAAAGTCTATATAATTCTCATCATAAGTAAAGTTATTAAATCTTACCATAATATGTTCACATCGAATATCATGATGAAGAATATCACAGGGATGCAAAAATGTAAGGCCACGACAAATATCAAGAGCTATTTGTACTTTTCCATGCCAATGCAATGTCATATTTACAATACAACTCTCTGAGAGAGCCATGATCAGCCCATTCAAATACCATAACGTCTGAGTTTTCTGTATGTGAAAGACCATAAAATCTGATAATTTTGGGTGAATTTCGTAATTTTTCTAATATAGATAGCTCTTGTTGAATTTTTGAGGCTTCTTTAGGGTCACTATTTTGAGGAGTTATTGGCTTGCAGGCGACCTCATAATATTTATATATTTTTTTGAAAACCTGGAGACTTTCCCCTCGGCGATCCGTTGCTTTTGGCATAAAAGGATCAATCAATTCTATTGATTTTATTTCATTTGTTTTAATATTAATTTCTGAACTTTCTGGATGAACCAATGCTTCTTTCATTTGATTTTGGTCAGATATGCCACCTTCTATTCTTTCCAAAAACTAATAATGATGAAAAAGAATATTATTAGAAAAAAAAGAAGTTCATAATATTCTAAAATTGAATTTGGATGTGAATTACCTTGGTCATATTTGCAATATCGGATTCGAGAGTAATTTGATCTATCCTCCTTTGTTCACCATTAGCAACGGCCATTGTAAAATGCAATTCAGTAATTACTACATCAAAATCTTTAGTAAGTGAATTAAATCTATCATTAACTTTCTATTCTGTACGATTCTTTGATATTTGTTTAAGTTCGATACATCAATCATAAATTTTTTAATTCGTTTCATGATTTCAATAAAATGAATAAATGGTTTTTAATATTCTTGATTACGAAAATTTTTTTCATTTTCAGTTTGTCTTCTTTTTAAAGTTTTGATGGTTGCCTCGGCAGCATTAACACGATCCATGAGTGAATTGAAGGTCTCCAGATATTAATAATTTCCTCAATCATGAGGGTTACATTTTCAATCAATGGGACAAAAGGTTTTATGGTACCTCCAACAGCATCTGCAGTACGCAATGTATTTTTGGCTATATCAAGATTGCTTTCTATAGTAGCAAGACTATCTGTGACTTCAATTGTTGAGGCACTCATTTTCTTTTTAATAGAGCCTTCATTTTTAGTTATTCCGGACCAATAGCAGGTGTTTTTAAAGTATTTGCCTGTAGTGTTTTTTTTTTTTAAATCCAACAGAGTCTTGCCCCAATAAACTTTTATTAATAAATTAGATGTAAATTTTAAAGATACATATAATTTATTTTACATTTATTGAAATTGACTAAAAATAGCATTTTACTGTCCAACTCATCATTGCCTAAGTGTAACCTCAGGAACTAATGGCCAAAATCCCATCAGATGCAATTATTATATATATAACTATAATTATTATTATATTTGCATCCTAAGTTAATCCACATTCTAAATTTATGTATTGCGTTCTTTTCTATTTGTTCTATTTTACTGTGTTTCCCTTCATTAGTTTTTACTAACTTTATACTGTCATTATATTTTCTTATTTTCCTCACCTTTTTTAAATTAGTTTTTCCCTTTTTTTTCTTTTTCAATCTATTTGTAATATTATTTTTAGCTTCCCATAGTGCCACTTTTTCACACTGTTCCTTCCTTTAGTCTTTTAAATACTCTTTGAAGTTAACCATTTCTTCAATAATTACTTTCCTGGTCCTTTCTCTAGATTTCAACATTGATGTAACTTTGAATACTAATGAATCCTTTGATTAATTCGTGTAATGTGATCCTAGGTGAAAGACAAAATTTAATATAAAAAAAAAACATACTACAATATTTTGTACAAATGTAATAAAATTTTAATATTTTTTATACTTCACATAAATTTTAGTGTAAGAAAATTTTTTGCATTTCGTACAAAATTTATTATAAAAAATTTCTTTTGACTTTACGCAAAATTTTTATATAAAGATCTACAACCAAAAAATTGAAACATTTATTAAATTAAAACATAACATACCATATCAAAAGAATAACTATAGATCTATCAAAAATGAAGTCTTTGCTTTTATATTATATACAGATACAGTAACTATTATTAGGACCAAAACTTTCGAAATTACATATCAATATCATCTGAGCTTAATCTGGAGATAGATGATGCTGAAAAAATTTTAACTTGACTTGTTTTTTCTTTATCAACTGTATCAAAAAGCTTATAAAGTATCCAGGCTTTTTTCAGTTCTTTTACAAAAAGCCTCCTTTGTAATTTTGTGAGGAATCTGAGTAAAAAGCTCAAGATTGAGAAGAGCACTAGATGCTGACACTACCTGTTGGGAGAGTGGGAGAAAGTACAAGAAAAGTATTTGGGTTTAGCCTGGTAGTTATCAGGGGTTTTGGAAGTATGGAATGTATTGATACTAACTAAAAGAACTAATCTATTCTATAGGAACAAAGAAATTCGGGTTTAGAGTAATCAAAGACAAAAATATGAAAGCATTAAGAAAGGATAAAAGATAGGGCAATAAAGGAAGAAAGATAGTAATAGAGTACAGGATAAGAGGATTTTTGAATCAGAATAAGATAGTTTCACTAGGGACTTAGATAGAAAATAGCTATAAAACTAAGTAAAGAAAGTGTAGTTCTAGCTAAGTCACATGATCAAATGAGCGAGAAAACAAAGATCAATAATTTATTTTTAAGATAAAAACTCAAGACTGTACAATTTATAAATTTATTATTGATTTGAGAAATGATTGGGTAAAATCCTTAAGTCATAGATATACCTGATAATTACGGGAAAGATAAATGTTATGATGTTATGAATATCTCCAAATTTCTCCCTTTAAAATTGAAATTATTTTTAGGGTATTGCTAAGCTTAACAGTGGTGATCTTTAACAATTTTCTTATTTTTATATACTTATTTTATATTTTTTACGTGGATAGATTCTGTTCTATTAGATTATGAATAGTATCTAATCTAAGAATTTTGAGTAATAAAATGTATTTAAAATAAAATAAAAATAAATATTTAAAAATTTTAATTGCTAATAATACTGCTATTCGCATTTTAATAACAGAAATCTTAATGACAAAAATAAATCCCAAATTGAGCTCTTCAACTTTAGGATCATTATTATTGAGATTCCTGGTGAAACACCTGAACAAAGGAAACAAAAATAAGAATAGATGTATTTCTTACTTTGATTATTCTCACATAAGTCGAATATTGCATTTTCAGGAAAAAATGCAGTTGGAGAAAAGAATGCCAAACAAAAGAATTATATTTATATAAAAAGTCTTCATGCTCGTGGTTTTTACAATGAGGAAGCCTTGTTATGATGGTGCATTATCAATTTCTCAATGTGAAATTCCAGTTTTTACTTATAATTTTATGGTATATGAACTTATCGATAGTAAGTATTATAATGACAAGATGCCAACGCTAGATTTGTAACAATGTAATATAAAATTTAATTAATTTCTTTTTAACAGTCATTCTTATTATTTTTCTCAATATACAATTATTGTTCACAAAGACCAACCCAATATAATGAAGAATGATTTGCATCACACAGAAGTACCCATTTTTAAAATGGTTTAGAAAAAAAAGAAGCATCTTTAAATGAATTTTGTTTATTTATTTATTTAATTATACAATGTATTGGTGAATATGGGAATTAACTTTTGTATCGAAAAAAGATATTGTATTAATGTAATTAATGTTATATATTGGAATAGAAAAAGAACAATGGTAAAAAACCACCTCAAGTGAAGTGAATTTGTTAAAATTTGTTATATTTTGTTAACATATTTTAATTTTATAAACAATAATATTAGGGCTTTATTGTAAGCATTATTTTTAAATTTTTTTTTTTTTTTTTTTTTGGAAATTTATCTTATACAAATAGTGATTACTATTTTGGGTAAATTATTACAGAAGTATTAGCAAGTATTTCTGCTCTTTGCAGGGTAATGATTAATATTATGTATGCTTATTTTGTAGGTTGGATTTTTACAAACAAATTAAATCATTGTATTTATAATTCAATTGCTCATTTTATTAGGAAAAAGAGTAAGAAAACCACTTCAAAAAATATATGACTGTCGAGAATTAATCCTCCGATGATTTAAACTCCTCCGATGATTTAAACTCCTCCGATGATTTAAACTCCTCCGATGATTTAAAAGTTTAGAAAAGTGTAAAACTGGAAGTTAATTTGTATTTATTTTAGTTATTATGTTTATGTTTAAATGAATGATATATGATTTTTTATTATAAATTTATATTTATTAAGTTTATAATTAATATTATATTACATATTTTTAGATTAATAATTTTCCTATTTAAAATTAATATACAAGTCAAACTTTTTAAATATCACGCCACATTACGTTAGTCCATCGATCAACTTCGCATAAATTACAATAATGTTTTGAATTGATTGTCATTTCTGAAACGTGTTACGACGTAGTTGATTGAACTATGAGTGGACCAAATAACATATCAAATAAATATTATTTAATAACATATTTGGTTATTTTCCTATTTAAATTCTCTCTATTTTGGGTCACGAAAATCTTTCCAAAAGAGTATTCTAGGGTAAGTATTTTGGCTTCTAGATTCTATGTACTACGCTACGCAAAATAAAAAACTATAAAAATAAATTGTTTTTATTGTTCACCGAATTATAACTTTTTAGACAAAATAATTCACGATACTTTGCAAACAGTGGACATGAGTAATTCATTGTATATATCTATCTCATAATATTTGGAATCTATATATAGATTACTCGTTGTTTCACAATTAGCAAAGTAATACCGATTTTTTCTTAAAAAAGAATTTCATACATGAATTATTATTTCTATGTTGTGTCAAAGTTTTTTTTTTTATAATTAACTAATAATTTGTTGGCCTGACAATTCTTTGTGACATCAAGTCCGAATCATTCTTTGAGTTAATCTACAGTTTTGAAAAATTTTTTATTTGTTTCTGAATATTGTTCTTAATTCCCAGATGTTTTCTATGGTGTTAAGATCGGAGAATTTGTTGGCCAGTCCATCGTTTTAATTTTTATTTTATGGGGTTTTTTTTTTGTGACATGGAATCATTATATAAAATTCATGCAGTCAAAAAATAAATTGATGAGAAAAAAACAATACAAATGAAAAAAGGGGAATCAGTTGTGTCGTGAAAATATTGTTACACTAGAAAAGCGGCGGCGTTACTTTGCAACGTGACTATATATAAATACTTCCTTTTGCATTATATAAAATCACTTTCGATGCAATGAAAAATTAATTGAAAAATAAAAATTTAAAAAACAAAATTTTATTTTATCAAAATGTATTTTTTAGACTTTATCAAAAGAAATCTCTCACTTATATGGATCCGACGAATTATTATTATTATATTATTATCCATTTTAATTACTTTCTCTGTAGTATTGTTTATGAGAATGCTTAAAGAAGAGCCTGGTATCAAAATACTTTATGAATCAACGGAATTTATACCTGTCCCAGGTAAAAATATAATTCTTAGATTTAAATGTTGAAATCGAATGACATGTTTTTTTAATATCAAAATCATAATCAATATAGATATCTATTTTACTTTTAATAAAAAGTTTAATATAAGTTGTGAATATTATGGTAGGGAACCTTAATTATTTCATAAATTGATTTATTATTCTGTTTTATATATCTATCTAATCCAAATATATTCAAAAGGTGGAGATTGCTCTTCTTATTTTGAAGAAGAAAACGGTATTTCGGAAAGCTTTGGCAATGATCTTGCATTTTTACCAAAGGGAAAAATACAAATCAACACTACCGAATCGGAAGATATATTTTTTACTATACATATCAATGATGACACTTATGATCATTTAAATCAAAGTTCTCCTATGAAGATGCATGCATTTGATTCTGGTATTTTTTTTATGAAATTGAGATATTTTGTACCTTTATATCTTTAATATTTTATATCTTTAATGTAATAATATGAAATGATGATAATGAATAGATTATCCGTACTCAAATAGAAATCCACCTAAGTTTATTGAATCAATTGAGACGGAAAATAAATATTTTTTAGCACAATCTAATGGTACAAATGTATGTATATTTAGTTAAATTATCATTCTTGAATGAAATATATTTGTATACGTTATTAAAAAATCTATTAAAACATTCAATAGGTATTTTATTTTAATTTCTATAGGCTAAGAAGAGAAGAATTGGATAGTTCATTTCCTACCCTACTCGGTTTCAACCCAAAATATGATACATACAATTACATTGAATCTGATATTGGTATGATGGTCTTTATTTTTTTATTTTTTTTTTATTATTACGTATTTTTTTTAGTACTAATGTTGTTTATACCGTAACTACAGAGGCTATCGAATATCCGGGATTCAAAAATATTTACGCATCGGTGATAATTACACTAAAAACTTCTGTTATAGAAATAGAAAAAGAACAAAGGTAAAAAAATGAAGTGAATCCAATTTGTTAATATATTATTATATTTTTGTTAATATATTTTGTTAATATATTTTGTTAATATATTTGAATGCAAACAATAATGATAGGCATCGTACTGTAAGCAACATTATTTTAAATTGTTTTTGGAAATTTATCATATCATATACAACTAGTGATTATTATTTTTTGGATAAATAGATCTTAGAAGTGTTAGCAAATATTGCTGCTCTTTACGGGGTAACTTTTAGTGCTTATACACTCTTATTTGGTAGGTTGATTTTTTTGCAAATAAATTAAATAATTGAATTGTATTTATAATTTACTGTACTTGCTCATTTTTTAGGACTAAGAGTAAGAAAACCGCTTCTAAAAAAATGTATGGCTGCCGAGGCCGACGGTTTAAAAGAAACAAGAGAAACAACCGAACACGAACAAATTGAACCGTAAATCATAAATTTTGGAATCCAACTCTTTCAAACAAAAGTATGATTTTTAAAAATAATAATAATAAATTAATAATGTGACCAGTAAATATTTTGTTTGACTACTTTAAAGTCAAGATAAATATTTCTTTATTTAAAAATAATTTTATATGAAAAGAAACAAAAATTTATTTTTCAAATTTACTGTTTTTTGGATTCCGTTTAATAAAAATAAAATTATTCCCGCTTTTATTTGATGCCACAATATCTTTAATATCTTTTCCATTGTTGATTTTTAATTTCTCAATCTTTTGCAATTTTGTATAGTTTAATATCTTGAAATTTATCATAAGTCACCCATTCTAGTATTTTAGAATCTTGAATAAATTTATCTATTTTTGTATTATTTCATTTATCGACAAACGTGTTATAACATACCAAAAAATAGTATATCCTTTGATTGATCTAATCTATAATATGTAAGGATTTATGTTTAGATAAAATTGCTTTGATATGAATTAAAGGAACAGAATATCGAATATTATTTTATAATATATTTTTACATCAGGAAATTTTATTAGGAGAAAATTTGCGAAAGTTTTTGTGCGTTTTTTGCTTTTTTTTTTTTTTGACTTAACTCGCGATTTGCGAGGCGCGGAGCGATTTTTTTACAAAGATAATTCTAAGATAGATAGAAAGGCCTTGTTCTTGGCTATAAAGTAGCATATGTTTCATTCTTGTAGCATCAATATTCGCGGTTTAAAGAAAAACAATTGTGAAAAAATCAGGTGACAATTTTCGCAAATCTTTCACATTTTCGCCCGATTTTTTCACAAATGTTTTTCTTTAAACCGTGCGATCTTCGCGAATATCGATGCCACAGGAATGAAACACATACCTTTGCAGCTAAGAACAAAGTAGTTCTATCTATCTTAGAAATACCTAAGTAGAAATTCGCTTTGCGCCTCGCAAATCGCGAGCGAAGTCGAAAAAAAGAAAAAAAACGCACAGGAAACTAGTGCAAGTGGTAAACAATTCTCGAAAATATATGATTTTTTAACTATGTTTAGAAATAATGAAAAATCATATTATTACCCTTGAGTTCCATGACATGATGACTAATGATTTGATTTACATTCTGTGCCTTGGGAAATACGAAAAATTGTAAATTTATTTAATATAATTATGACAGTAGCGATAAATGTCCATTTAGCAACTCAATGAAAAAATATGCTCACATCCAAGACATCCAAGGTTATTGATAACTCTTTTCCACTCATTATCTTCACACATTTCTGTACAATACTAAACAAATATCTATCTATTTAAAATAGCTGTATGCCTAACCCAGATTCCTGATTACTATTGCAACTTGTAATTAAACTATAAATATTTTAAAATAAACCATTTAAAGATTGAATCTTCTTAAATTAATAGTTAGTTTCAATGTGTAACAAAAGTCTTTGGACATTTGATAGGCAGAATTAAAAATTAGTGCCACAAACACACCAATTTACGATCACTGTGATCTTCAAATCGTCGATTTGGGTGTTCAATCAAAATACCACCTACAAGTAAAATCCGCATGCTGTAAAAGATTTGTGGAACATCGGTATAAGCAGAGAATAAAGAAGACAAGATCAACAATTTATTAAAACCAAAAAACTGGGAGTGTAGTCCAAACCAAGCTATTTCGGAAAGCCCTAAGGCAATAGATCAGTTCGTAATAAGGAATCACTTAATATCTTTGCGGACTTTAGTAAACAAATTGTTTGAAAAAGTGTAAAGTTATCACACAAAACAATTTGAAAACATTGGGGTATGACAAAAAATTAAAACAGTAGCACAAAAAAAAAGCACCTAGAATGGCACTAAAATATCTTAATGATAATTGGAAAAAAACTTTATTTTCAGATGAAACAGCTTTTCAACTGTTTAGGAATACCAATAAAACATTGGTACAAGGGAGCACGTCCAGTTCGTTGCATGCCAAAAGACAGATCAAAAATTTTTGCTTTGGGCGGATTTTGTGCACAAGGCAAAACTAACCTTTTGGTTTAGAGGAATCATGGATGGTCAATTTTATGTTATATTTTAAGACAAAACTTACCTGAGACCACAAGAATGTTGAATAATGATTGGATATTCATCGAGACAATAATCCGAAGCATACAAGTCGAGTAGTTAAAGAATTTCTTCAAGAAAATTTTCCCGAGGTAATCGACTTACCTACCTATTAAAAATTTTACCTTCCTATTTTTTATTAATGTTTTTTTAGAACATTACTTATAGAATGATGTGAGAAATTCCGATTTGTCACTAATAGTTTGCAAAGCGAATAAACTGACAATAATTTTTAAATGAATTTTATATAAAAGAAGTACTGAATGACTAATTTTCTTGTTTACCTTCTTTCATTATAATTATCATTTATAATCATTTAAATATTTGTATTATTTTTAAACAACAATAAAATCTATTAAAAATTTAAATTATCTAAATCATATACGAATTTCACATATTCTAAAAAAAAACTTTTATAATAAGTTCATCATCTATAAAAAGGATGTTGAAATAATACAGTATAATTACATTAATAATTAGAAATATTTGAAATGTTAGAAATTGTCATCATTATTGTGAATTCAAAGGATTTATTAAAATAATTCTTATTGAAGTAAAAGTAAAATAATAAAGATAAAATTATATAGTACTGCAATAAATTTGTGAACCAGTAAATTAGAGTTGCCTGCCGTAATTAAATACAACACTGTTAAAAACAATTATTACAGCTCTAAAGCGAATTCGTTTTTACCTTTAGTTAATGCGATGTTTAGTTGATTTGATTACTTGATTTGTCAAAAGAGAGAATTATTTATTTTATTTTTTTATTATAATAATGAATTAATGTGAAAGGTAAAAATTCCCATGAATCTAATTACAACATACATATTATGTTTTTTTAAACCATACGTTATTATAATTTTGAGTATTAATAGAACATTCATCAATAAAAAATATAATTGGTTACATTTTTCTTCTACGTTCCTTTTTACTTTATATATATATATTGTATTATTAGAAAGGAAATAAAGGAGTTAAAATTCTCTCACTCACGTCATTAGAATATACTGTAAATTAAACTAAATACCTTTTTTGCCGATGCTAATAACCAATCAATTAATTTAGCAAGTTTACCTTGGAGGGGAGGAAAGCAGCATTTCCCCTTTATACTGTAAGTTTCAAGTTTTATTACATAATAATTTATTTAAAAAATCTTAATTTGTATTACTGCCATTTTATTACTTTTATCATTTTTATTCAAGTCTACTTAAGAAGAACCTCAATACTTTTTATCATTAATTACAATTTACAGAACATTTGTATTAAATATTAATATTATAATCTTCGTATAAATTGAATAAATTTATATTCAGGAAAAAATACTACTTGATCCTAAACAAAAGGATTATCTCTTGACTTGATTGCAAATAAATGTAATTAAATTCATACAGTATATTTATATAGAAAGTCTTTATGCTCACGGTATTTACAATGAAGTATGAAGTGTAATTACTTAATTTTACAGCAGATGAACTTATTGGATGGCTTGCAATGTGATATAAAATTTTTTATTAATTCCTTTTTAACAATGATTCTCAATATATAATTATCGTTCATGACATATTTAAATGATGATTGGCACCACACGGAAGCACTCATTTTATTAAAATAATTTCGAGAAAAAAGTTTCGAGAAAAAAGTTTCGAGAAAAAAAGAAGCTAAGAGATTGTTACCTTCGAATGAATTTTATTTATTTATTTTATTTAATTTTACAAATTAATTTTATGAATTTAGCCAAATTCAAATAGTGGATTAATAAATGGCAAGAATTAATATTTTTCTTTGGTCCCTGAAGGAAGACAATGTAACGATGATGGTGAGTATGATAATAAAAAGTACTTTTGCAATATTTTTTTCATTAAAAACCGTACCCTTATGTGATTGAGGTTGAAGAACTTATACTGTTACTATTTTGGATAATGTTGGTACTCAGTAATAGCGAAAACGAATCGAGAAATTTTCAAATCAGCTTTCTATCATGGAATTTTTTTATAAAACCCAATATCTTAAAACATACAATAATGTTATAATTCATTATATTATGAAAATGAAAAAGAAACATAAATAAATATTGGAATGTCTCCATCTTTTTAGAATGAAATGATTTAGTAAATCTTATACCTTGTCATTCTAAATATTAAAATATCTAAAGCTTTTTATATTGGATAATGAGAATCTTACATTTAGTAAAGTCTTTTAAAACTTGTTGAGATTGTTAAAAATATGCTAATGTGAGTCCTAATTTAATAAAGTCTTTTACACATTTTTATATTATAGTTAAGCTGGCTGTAAACATTAAAGAAAATAATACGTACATCAATCATTATACAACACAACTAGGTAGTCTTTTTTTTTGTATATATAGTATCTGGTCTGGCAGTGTTAATCGGCGTTACATTTTTTTGTTATACTTCAATTTTAAATATCAGTCAAAAAAAGATAAAGGTGGGTGCTAATTTTTTATTTGTTAAAAATAAATTTAAGAAAGTATATGATTCAGGTGAAATATTTCAATGTTATTCCAAGTGGACATCAGCTAAGGGCAACATATGCTTGTCCTGAGGAAAAAATCTCCATAGAAAGAGACCCTCTGGGTAAAGTTAAACCTTGTGTTTTATAAACCATTAAGGCCAAACACTATTAGTTTTGAAATAGTGGGTTTGTTTTGTCTATGTCTATTATGCGTATCCTATGTTCAATAAGTGAATTGTTAAGATTCATGGCTTATGCACTTGATTGTAATCAAACAAATTGAAGTAATATTTGGTCAATAAAATATAAAATATATTTCATCCTTTTAGAATGGATCAATTAGTAAATTTTGCACTTCCTACATTTAATAAAGTCGTTTAAGACAACATTTTATATTGTTAAGCCTTACAAGTGTAATACGTAACATATAAATCTTTCAATGAGATGAATATATATTTTTTTTATTACCGAGAAATATAGAAATACAGTAAGTGACACGACGAGTAATTTATATTCACAAATCGTTTCTTATTTAGATTCCCTTGGTTTACAAATATAACTATCAAATGCTAAATTTGAATTTTTTTTTTTTTTTACTGAAAAATATTTTAAAGTTTTACTATATTAATTAATAATAATAATAAATTTCTATAATGTACAGTACATAATTATTATCTATAAAATTGCCTTTTCAATAATATCATCTCGGGATACATGGTGTTGTCGTTTAGAGCTTAAATTGGGCGCAGTTTTACTAAGTCCAATTGCCAAGATCATTAGCGAAGCGCCTAGTAATTTTTAATTTAAGACCGTTACCGTCATTATGTATTAAAAATTATCAAAATGTTTCTTTTTGTAGACTTTATCAAAAAAGGCCTCTCATTTATATGGATTGACTAATTTTAATTGTGTTATTCTATAGTATTAATTATGAAAATATTGACTGAAGTACCTAGTATAAAAGTAACTTACGATACAAACACGAAATCTCAACCTATACCAAGTAAAATAATTAAATAATTTGATTATAAATGCTGAAAATAAATGACATGTTTTCTAATATCGAAACCATAATCAATATAGATTCATATTTTACTTTTAATAAAAAGTTAATATAAGATGTAAATATATTAGAAGTAAAGGACTTTAATTATATTATAATTGATTTATTATTCTATTCTATGTTATACTTATCTAATTCAAAATTTTTCAAAAGGTGAAGATTGCTCTACTTATTTTGATACCTATAAATATAGTATTGCATATTTACCAAAGGGACAAATTCGTTTGAAAGCTTCTGAAACTAATTGTCATCGTTTAATATATCAATCAATGATGACGACACATAATGCTTTGAAGATGCAAGTATTTGATTCAAGTATTTTAAGAAATTGAGACATTTTGTACCTTTAATTTCTTCTCACATATAAAATTTTTATTTAAATAAATATCAAAAAAGTAACAAGTAACCACAAGATAAATATTATTTGCATCTCCTGTAAAAATTATAAGCTAATTTTGTTAAAATTAAGGAATGATTATCATTTTAAATTTTTTTACCCGTTTAAAATTTCCCACTTGTAATTTTCTTGATTTTAATAAGATGTATCTGTTTCTTTTACATAATATGCAATTTGTTCTTTTCTCTAAAATTACTTAGTAATACTTTTAACATTTACTTATCAAATAAAAAGTTTTATATGCGATAACAATTATGAATTCTTAAATATTATATCACGTAATCTATAATATTTTGTATACTTTAAATGTTGTGATCATGTAGTAAAATAAAATAAAAAAATAAAAACGAAATGGAATACTTCGCTGTGAGGGAACCATGATTTTATTCTATTATAAAAATTTTTTGTGACTAATGCTTAAAATGTGATAGCAATAAGGAAGGTATGTGTTGTTCCAGGAAAGGTATGTCATTTCACAAAATACAGTGATTTATGTATTTACAATAGTAACAAGTTGCTTTTCTCGCGATACAAATAATAATATAGAATTTACGAAGAAACAATTATTACCGATGTATATTTCAATAAAATGAATAAACTTGACAAGAATATTAACAGGTTCCAAACTAAAATTCTAAAGCCTCCTGTATTTATTTATTATATGTTATTGATTTTTAAGAATTTATTATTGTATATGTAAAAATAAATAATAATAAATAATTTAAACTGATAATGTATATAATTCGATCATATGGAATATAAAATGTGTTTCTGAAGCTTAGTAATTCTTATTATGAAGTAAAAGTAGGACAGAATAAATAAATTTGTTATCTAGATTTCTTTTGTTTATATTCTATAAATGTTACCTCAACGTAATTTTCGTTCGTGAACTGCCCAAGAGCATCAAGTTACAAATACTTCTCGAATATGAAAATCTCAAAAATCATGTCCAACGGAAAAATATCTTGAAATCATAATATTGGCCACTGTTTCCATTTTTGACACTGTAAGCATAGGGCTCATGTTATACAAATATTTATATTAGATTTATAAAATGACTATACTTTTTTAAAATGTGACAATTGATTTGTTAATTATCACATAATTCAATATCGCTTTAGATTTATGAGCATCCTTATCCTGACCCCTAGTTCAGGGTGAAAATCATGAATCCCCGGGGTTCAGGCAAATTATTTTAGACCCCCCGTCTTTTTTAGTAATAACCAAAATTTCCATAATAAACTTCAAACTTTTTTTTTAATAATAAATTATAAGTGAAAAATTGTCGATGCTGGAATTGTCAATACCAAAATCTCCGAAATCACCATCACTAAAGACAAAATCTTAATGAAAAAAGAGTGGGAGAAGCGAGCGTAAGGGGGTAAGAGTAAAAGAAGTAGAAAGGGAGGGAGAAGTGGAGGAAAGAGA
>CAJVPK010000748.1:0-22437 GCA_910592015.1 Diversispora eburnea | reverse complement strand
TTTTTTATTTTTTATTTTTTTATTTTTTTATTTTTTTATTTTTTTATTTTTTTATTTTTTTATTTTTTTATTTTTTTATTTTTTATTTTTATTTTTTATTTTTTGATTTTTATTTTTTATTTTTATTTTTTATTTTCTTTTTATTTTTTATCTTTTATTTTTTATTTTTATTTTATATTTTTTATTTTTTATATCTTAATATCTTTATAATATTTCATATTTTTTATTTTTTTATTTTTTATTTTTTTATTTTTTATTTATTTTTTATTTTTTATTTTTTATTTTTATTTTTATTTTTTATTTTCTTTTTATTTTTTATATTTTATTTTTTTTTTATTTTTATTTTTATTAGAAAATATATTATTGATTTATTAAAATGGTTATTAAAATAAAAATATATTTAATAAAAAATATTTGTGTTTATGAAGTGAGAAATAGAATGGTATGTTTATTTATTGTTATTTTATTATTTCTCCAAGATTCTTTTTTGTGATAGTAAAATTTCTGATAAAAGAAGTGATAGAAGTTGATAATTCTTTGTACCAAGGGTAAGGATTGATTTGTATTTTTCAACTTTGTACTTTTATTATTTCTCCAAGGTTCTTTTTTGTGGTGATAAAATTTTTGATAAAAGAAGTGATGGAAGTTGTGATGATTCTTTGTGATGAAGGTAAGGATTAGTTTGTATTTTTCAACTTTGTACTTTTATTTTATGACCTTTGTTTATTTTTATTATGAAATTTTTATTATTATAATTATTTATTTCTGAATTTTTGTTGCAATGATTTTGACTGAAATATATCTTCTTTTGAAAAATAAATTTCAATATTACGAGTATCATAAGTATTGACAACTATCTTTTGATTCTTTAATTTTTATTATTACAAAAAATTCGTTCAAGATGATTCTTAGACATTTTTATAATCTTTCAATTTTATTGTTATTTTATTTTTAAATAGTTAATTAATTATTAACTAATAATACTATGCACAATACACAGTACATAATACAATAACATGAATTTATTATAGTGTTTTTAGAAAATCTGATAAGTTAAATAATAATAACAATAATAATACCATTCAGTAAGTATTATTATTATAAAATTTATTAGGAGAAGTCGAGCTGAAACTAGAGGAAGTCAGTGTGAAACAACAGGTTGTAAATTAATAGTAAACTTTTCTTAAATATCCCTTAAAAAATTTTTATTTTTGTGAAGAGATAAACACATTATAATATGATTCATTTAAAAAAATTTAGGTGGTCTAAAATGTTTTAGAGAATACAGGTGAAGCCAAATGTAATTTTAAAGTAATCATTGAATCACCATAGACATGAATATATTTGATTATTTTCTTAACGAAATCTCCTCTTTATTTTCTTCATTTCCACATAGTAAATGTTATAAATTATTTATAAAATTTTTTTTATCATATCATAGATTCTCATCGAAGTCACGGTACGAGACGCTTTCATTCAATTGGTAAATACTGGATGCACAGAAGTAAAAGATTTTCAAAAAGAATTTAGTACGTGAAATGCAAAACTTTATTTGATAATTATTGTTAAATGTCATACGATTTTTTTGTTTTTTAAAAAAAATAATTTTTATTTTTTTCGATCTACCTAACACACGGAGATTATTATAACTTTATTATTATTTTTTTTTTATGTTTACAGATTGAATATAAATATTTTTTAACAAAAATAATTATTACTCATGAAATTTTAATCTTTTCACGTTGCATATTCTAACCAACGTTCTGAAAAAAAAATAATTTCTTATTTCTTTACCTTTTTCGATCTACCTAATTTTTAAACGAAGTTACTATTTTTCAAATCTACAGTGGTACAAATGAAGCGAATTCTCTTACAGCAATTCAAAGATATTGAAACTTTAGAAGAAAAAAAGACAATTTCCGATTTACTTATGATATATATGATTGAAAATTAAATTAAATGATTATAACAATGATGATGACGATATAGTGATGAGTTAATAAATAATAAAGTATATTATAAAATTTAGATCAATGATGATTAATTATATTTAATCATCAAAATACTTTATTTATTTCTACAGCCTTTATTTCTACAATTATATATTTTCTTTAAAAAATCATGAAAAGATAGATGAAAGTATTAAATTATTGACCCAATTTATTATTTTAGGGGTTTGTTTTTTAACGCACCTGCGTTTTTATAATATTCAGCAGGTTGCCTAACCCTTGCATTCAGTCATATGATAAAATCTATTGAAATTCAACCAATAAGGTAGTCCTATTTTTCTTTAAGTCCTGATTCTGTGAGAGATCGGCACTAAATTATTTGTATTATTAAATTAATTGGCATTCGTAGGTATTCAAGCAAAAAAATGTCATTTTATCTCTTTTTGGACGGTCAAAATTTCACAAAACGAATCACATCACAATTATTCTTGGATTCGCATCCTTAAAAGATAACAAAGCAAATGTCATATATTCGAGCATTCCGATTAATAATTAAGTAAAGCTAAAAAAGGTTTCCAATGAAAGAACGTATGACTTTTTTCTTAATAAAAAGGATACTTTGAAGCATAACTATCACAAAAAATTTAAAATAACATTTCTAAATTTGCTTAAAAAAATAGACCATGAATCGAAATCTTTTACTCGTATTTATTTTTGCTAGGGCGGTCAATTCTTTGCTGCAGTAATATGATAAAAGTGGGGGCTTGCTCAAACAGTCCACAACATTTCTTCTAGTTTTTGTAAAATTTCACCTGATCTTCCCGCTCCTGGTCAACTAGATGCTTTCACCGTTTCCGAGTTTTGAAAAACTCGGAGGCATCTTTTCAAGACCTGTTTTCCAATTGGCGCTGGAACTAATTATAGTGCCGTTGTTGGGAGTTCATACTGTGCGATAGCTTCTGATATTTTATTCAATACAAAAGCACCCTAGTCCAAATCTCTTTTATATTTAATCTTTTTCGCAACTCTCTTGGTATTTACTTAAATCCAATGTTTTATAGCCGTTGAAACCAAATGTAACTTCAATAATTACAAAATAATATGACGAGATAATATTACTATCAAGTAAATGCTTGATTATATTCTTTATTTTTTCATAACTTCTAAGCTTATTCAGCGACTAGTCGCTATGAACTCTTTACCCAAAAATTCTGACGTGAAAAAATATTAAATTGCACGAAAATAAAACCTGAAGATCCATACCAGCTGATTATATTTTTTGGTTCTATGCTCGTATAAATTATCTTATAATTTTTACCATTCATTTTTTGAAATGTTTAATTTATATCTCGAAACTTTTCAATTATTCTCCTTTATCAACTAACTGTCATTATAAGCTGAATGAAAGAAAGATATAAATATTTAATTATTGAGTATATGATCAAGTATCTACATGTGATTAAAACTAAAGATTCAATTTAAAAATTCGGCCTCTCATTTAGCTTTAATTTCTTGTCCTTCACGAATTATAATTATTAGAATACCCATAACAGGTGTTTTGCTAATTTTAGTTTCATACTACATATAAATTATTTTATAAATAAATTAATCATTTTTAAAAGTATTTTTAAATATATTTCATAATTAATTGAGATGGAAAGCTTTTCAATTAATCTTCCCATCATCTAACTGTCATTATAAGCTAAATAAAATAATATAATAGTTTAATAGGATAGTTTGATACATAGTCAATACAATGAATTACACAAATCCCATAACCAGTCAATACATTTTTAATTATATTATTAAATACATTCATAATACAGAAAGTATATTTGATGTATAGAGAAAATTAAATACCTTAACAATAACAATACCTTTCAATACGGAATTATCTCAAGTTTAGCAGCAAGTGTCAACCTGAAAGATTTTACAAAAAAACCAAAGACCATAAATCGATCTAAATCTGTTTACAAAAATATATTAGATGTATTTAAATACTTACCAACAATACAAATATTTAATTACAAATTTATTTCTCAATCACAGTGGAATAGAATTATTTGAAAAAGAATAAATTCACACCTTTTTATTGTTGAATAGAAATTATAGAAATCTAAATTACATTATTATGCTCTGCTTGAAATATTTTATAAATTATTATTAAAAATTATTTAATTAATATTATTTGCAGTATTAGAAGCATAACAAACTGAGATCTACGGTTATCAATAACAGTCCTGTGTAAAAAAATGGTTTAATAATATCAATAGTATTCGGGAAAAGAAAGAGAAACAATAGTAATTACATAATTACGTAATAATTCATAAATTCATAACAAATAAATTCATAATAATAATTAATTAATTTTTATAATTATTAAATTCTTACAAACTTCTAGGTATTATATATGATCATACAACAATATCATTATGTATTGTCGATAATAATTAATCAGTAAGTTAATAATAATTTACAATTAATAATGTTCCAAATAAAATTTCCTATCATTTAATAAAACAGAAATTCATTTTTATTAAAAATATTTTGGATCAAATAAAAAAAAATTAAAAATCTTACAATATTTTTAAAGCCCTTCAAATATTCATATCTCTTTATTATTTTCATTATGAATAAAATAAAACCGTTTCCCATAATTGCAGATTGTGACAATGTTTCCGTAACCAGGTTATATACTCTTAACTCTTTCCATGATTTGACATAATTGCACTTTGATCAAGCTGAAAATGGATTGCATAACTTATAAACAATTGAATAGGTAATATAGTTTAATATAATTTAATACTTATAATATGAATTCTAACCTACACCAACATTAGAATTATCATTGACGATGAAATCGAAGTTTGCTGGTGGAAGAATGATTATGATGATCAATTGATTCGTAACGGTTTAAAAAGGGTTTTATAATATTAGATAAAAAATAAAAAATAATTTGGTAGGAATATATGATCAAAAATGAAATTCAAGTCATCACATTTATTTCTCACACACAAAAGTTATTATTAAATTTTGGTAAAGATTTACGAATAGTTGTAAAGTCGGATCGACCAGACTAATAGACTAAATTAATAATTTTTTTTAAAAAAATTTAATTTAATTATTAGAGAGATATTGAGATATTGAAAAATTAGGGACGAGTTCACCAATTTTGGTAATATTGTTTAAATATCTATTCTTAAAAAAAATAAGGTACGAAATTTCTTATTGTTAATTATTTAAATTTATTTCCAATTTAGATGACAAGAATTACAAAATAAAATTTTATTATAATTTTTTTATAGTTTGAGATTCGAAAAAAGATATTACGATACAGCAATGAAAATTTTGAAACCTGTGAGTTAATTTTAGATAAAATTATTTATTCTTATATTTATTAATAATATTTTATTATTATTTGAGAAAAAAAAATCAAATATAAATCAAAATTCTATTTTAATCTCAATGTAAGAAATATTTATTCATCTAATATCAGACGAAAAATTAAAATTATAATATATTGCACAAATAATAACGATACAATGGGGAGAGATAAATATTAATAAAATAATAATTCAAATCAAATTAACAGATTACGATAATATAATGAAGAAGGTCATTATCAGATGAAATTGTAGTTGATATGCCAAATGCCCCATTTAGGAAAGGGAAGATCTATAGATTATTGTTTGGAAATTAATTTGCGATCCTGATAACTATGAGATAGCAAAAATTATTAATTAAAAAAATAATTTCCATGCTTCAAATAATAGGATTTATATTAGGAACGGCATAATTTCAGTTAACACGTGACAGTAGTGATCATATAAGAAACTAATCAATTTCTCGAAAGCGAACAGAATTTTCCCAAGTTACATTTTTTGATATTTTGCCTATTAAAAATGTAACTTTGGTATCACCTTACATAAACATTAAATGTCCTACGGACGATGATTTTTATGAGCGTCAAAATGATTTCTAAATTTTTTTTTCTTTTAGTTCTTTTTTTTATGAAAAAATCGGTTAACACGCATATGGTGCATTTATCTTATTGAAATGAACTTTTTAAGTAGACATTCATTAATCTGTTTATTAAAATTCCGAATATAAACAATATAAATAATTATTCTTTTTTCAGATTTGCATCACAATTTTTTCGATAATAGTGGCGAAAATTATAATTGGTAATTTGGTAATAAAATCATCGAAATACTTTCATAATATGGAAAATGTTATTTATAAGATAAAAACTTTAGAGTATAATTCATGTTTTAATTTATGAATAATGATTTATCAATTCTAAGGATCAGGATCATTGCTTCCAGGTATTTCAAGAAATTGACTTTTTTCCTTTTTATTTCCAGATATTTTAAGAACTTGACTTTTTGCCTTTTTACGTAAAATAAAAATCGTAGCAAAAATCAAAATCACTATACTTATTCCTGTTCCCAGTCCAATTGCCAAAGTTTTTAAAAGTTTTTTTTGTGGTGAACTTGTTTGAGTTGTGACTTGTGTTGAACTTGGTTTAGTTGTGTTACTAGTGCTACTGGTACTTGTAACAAGAGGAATAAAAGTTGAAACCCATTTGATGTCTGTAATATTATAAAGATAAACTTGAGAATTATATGTTTTATCATCTAAGTTATATCCTATAAAATTCAATAAATAAATTAATATAACAGAAAAATGATTATTGTAAATATAGAATCATTTTTACTTACCAAATGTAATTATCATGTAATCAAAATACAAAACTGCAGAATGACCATAAATAGATGGTGGAGAATTGAATTTAGAAACACTTGGAATAGACCATTCATACGGAGACTTTTCTGTATCTAATATAGCCAGGTTTGGGCTAACACTGGTATAATCCTTTGTAATACCTCCAAATATAATAATACGCCCATCTGACGCTATATAAAGTATTTAATTTAAATATGAATTTTTTATGTTTCAGAGAAAATAAATAATTTGGGTACCTACTTAACACAGAAGAAAACTGCACCCTTGATTCAATATCAGCGCCAGTGGCATTCTTAGAATTAAACATAATTGATGATAAGTTATTATATTATATTTATTTTATATAAGATAATATTAAATACATACCATATATGACCATTTATGTTCCTTTGTATCAAAAAGTTTAATCTAATTTGAAAATAATAAATTAATATTTATGAAAATGATTTAAATAATTTATTATTCGTATTTAAATTACTTACACTTTTCATTTTTACAAGAGGGAAGACAATAACGTCTTTCTTCACTTGGGTAAGAGGAAGAGCAGCAAAATTTTGACCCTTATCTTTAACTTGTCTATCACTTTGTGTAGCGCTTTCTTGTCCACCAATATAAACAATAATTCCATTCGGTAAAAGAATAGCCGAATATTCATTGCATGGTAAAGGATTTTTGGATATGTTTAAGGTTTTCCAAGTCATTGAAGAAGTATCAAATGTATTCATATCATTGTATACTGTTCCAATAGATGTTGTTATATTAGAGGCATTAAATCCTCCAAAAATGTAAATGATTCCTGAATTATCAATTACTCCTTTCATTTTCTGCCTGGGAGGAATACTATCACCAGTAATTGATGGTATATTCCATTTAGAAGTAGGGTAATCATATTTATAAACTTGGTTTGAAAAATCATAATCAGATGTATCTTTATTCACTATATATCCACCAATTTGAAATATTGTAGAATTATTTAAACCAACAATAGCAGTTGAAAACCAAGTATAAATAGGAAGATTCCCATCAGAAATTAGAGCCCACGATAAGTTTGTATTTTCAAATGGCTTTAATAAATCCAAATAGATTAATTTATCTGTTACTACTGGAGATGAGCTTTGATTTTTCCATCCAGCAAAGATTAAGAGTTGATTATTTATTATTACACTATTATGATGAATTCTACCAGGTGGATCATAACATAAAATTGAATTAATTAAAAAAATAATGTAAAAAATAAATTTAAATGAGAAATACATCTTTTAATATTGAAATAATAGAGTTTTTAATTATGGAATAATTGCACAAATAAAAAATAAAATGATCCGGGAAGGAAAAAATTTTATGAAAAAAACGTTAAAAGTAATCCCAACAATAGCAATGAATCCTTCCATTATACAAGAGTCGATCATTGATGGTCATAGCATAAATTTATTAATTAATAAAATAAAAATGATTAGAATTAAAGATTTTCGCGTGTTGTGTACGAGGTTAAGGAAGTTGGTTTTGTTTGAAGAGAATTGGTCTGTTGAGATAATTTTCTTTCTGCTTGAAAAGAAGTAATTTGTAATATGCAAATAGTTATAATAAATTTAATTAATTATTTTTAACTTATCATGTGTAATTTTAACTTCTATTCTTTTTTCTTAAAAATGTTTATTTAAATGATAAAGAACATTGGATAATTTAATAAATGAAGTGATTATCTATAGCCTGAATTTATTTATTGTTAATATTTTACTTTTCACTATTTTAATTACTGTATATTCTCACCTGGGTGAATTTATCACCCCCCTATAATCCCTATAATTTTCACATAGCATCACTATCAATATATTTTTTGGACTTACTAGAAACAATTATTTGTCATCCGAAAATCAATGATCTTCATTTGGTAATCACATGAAAGCAATTTTACTCGAGTAAAAATAGGGGGTGAGCAATATCTGGTCCTAAGAATAAGATATCGAAAATTGGTAATTCATAATATTTTTATGGCATTCTTTATTAAGTCCTGATCCGTGAGAGATCTGCACCAAATTGAATCATTTATAGGAAAATACAAAAATTAGTATCAACCAATTTAAATAAAACGTGATTTTAGTGAAAAAATGTTATTATTTGTAATAGTTATATTGGCTCGTACTACCTAGTCAAGGATACTTTTATTTAGGATGCAAGGTTATATAGCATATAAGTCAAGTGAGATTGATTAAATCTATCACTTGACTAATAGTTATCTCGAGAATTTGATCATATAATTGGTTAATGGCATGGTGAACTATCAGAATTTAGGTGCCAAATTTATGATCCAAACATAGTAATACGTAATAAATTTTAGTAATGCTTTATCATATATTACTCCTGTGCCAATGATTAATTTTTAAAAGAACTTTCTATAATTTAGAAGTTCTAGATGTCAAATAATCAAAAAAAAAATGAAAAAATTTTGAATAAATTACCCTTTATGGAATAATAATAATTTAAAGCCAACTGAAAAAAAGTGTCCGCGAAAAGTTATTCAAATCAAACAATAGAAGTTTTTGTTGAATTTAATAATAATTTTAATAGTTAATAAAATTATTATATAAATAATACAGAAATATGATTGGTCAAACTAAAATGACTTATTGTCGTTTGGTCATTTGGAAAATGGGATACAGAATTTTAGAAGAAATTATAAATACAATACAATATTGTCAATTAAAAAATAAAAAATCAATTAAAAATTTTTTATTGTAAAGATAATTATGACTATTTTTATCAATAAAACTTTTTTTTGGCCAAATGCATTAAATCCTTTTTATTTTTATTTGCAGCAAATTTTATCATTATTTTGAATTTGAATTAAAAACCGATATTCATTATGACAAATATTAAAAAAAAAAAAATTGCATATTTCATGAAATAAAGATATATTTTAAGATAAAAATAATGTCAATGGGATTTAACAAATTAATAAAAATTATCTTTCAAGTAGAAAAATGCAATATTATGAAGAAAAATCATATTGTACATTTTCTGGATTTAAAGCGTGAAAAAAGAACTCAGGCTAGTTCTAATATTTCATTTATTAGCACTAATAAATAATTTGGAAAGTTATAATTTACGCAATATAAATGGTCTTTACTTGATAAAATGACAACACGAATTTATAGGTTATTTTAAAGAAAATAATTTCAAAGAAAGAATAAAATAAATTTTTACCTTTCAACAAATTTTATTTGATAATTTTAGAATGTAAACTTCTAAAATTATAATTAATTCATAAATTGCTTGCCATTCCTCTTCTGTTAAATTTATACTTAAAGTATAAAAGTTTACTTTAATAGGTTAATTCATTATATTAATCGTTGTACTAGATTACTCGTTCAAAACGAAACAATTTTCATTGCATTGAAACATATATTCAGATATAATTATTTTTATAACATACTAAAAGCAAATAAAAAGCTTTAAAAATATTATGTTATTCGTGTAACACACATTTCAAAAATGATTTTGATAAATGGACGAGTACGATTGATAAATTTATTTAAGATTCTCAGCTAAATACAGAATGGATACTTTATAATAGATTTTATGATGTTAAAAAAAAAAATAAAAAAAAATTGCAAAAGGTAATTTTGGTACTGTTTATTATACTAAGTGGAGGTGAAAGATATGACCAGCGAGACGAATAAGGGTGTTAAAAATTACATTAATTTTATGTTATATATAACAAGTGACGAAATTGGCTATCAATAAAAATATTATGAGCGATTTTTATTCTAATTTTATGTGAAATTATAATGAAATACTAAATTATTAATACATTATCAGACATTCTCTTTGCAATTTTTTAAAATTGTGTTATCTTGAAAAAATAGAATAAAAATTAGATTTTTATTATTAATATCTAGGCATAAAAATAAAAAATTTGTTGCAATTTATAAAGCGATAACTCTTTGAAAATAAAAATTAGTATTTTTATTTTATATTTTGAAAATTGTTTGCACACTGTAAATAGAAATTATTTTATCTTAAAAATAATAAGGACTTCTATTAAATTCTCCACACTTGACGCTCACATAATGAGTGAGTAGAGTACAAGCTTAAGTTTATTTAATATTTATTTAATATTTATTTAATAGTTAATTTTATAAAATTAAGCATTTTTCATTACAGAGAATTAAAGTTTTCGTGAATTACTAAAATGTGCGTCAAATACTTTATTACTTTTACTAAATATCCCTACAACTACGAATGACAAAAATAAATTTACAAGAAAGTATATTAATTACATCAGAAAATTTTAATAAGCGAAAATCTCCGGAATATTTTCGCGTGTTTTTTTGTTTTTTTCGACTTCGCTCACGATTTGCTACTAAATTGTTTCTAAGATAGAAAGAAAGACTTGTTCTTTGCTACAAAATAATTTGTGTTTCATCCTGGTAGCATCGATATTTGCGGAGTTATTCTAGTTTAAAGAAAAAATTCCGTGAAAAATCATGCAAAAATTTGCGAAAATTTTCGTAATGAACAAGATATTTTTTTTCTATCTAGAAACACCTTAGTAGAAAATCGCTCTACACTTCGCAAATCGTGAGCGAAGTCGAAAAAACATAAAAAAACACGCGAAAATCTTCGGAGATTCTCACAGGTATCGAAAATACAGCGGAGATTTTCGCCTATTAAAATTACCTGATGTAATAATATCCAAAAGATATAACAGGTATCGTCAAATATATTGGTCGGTAGATTCATTAATGAATCATCACGCAATTAACGAGCAATTGCGCAATAAATATGTTGCTTTATCTTTACGACGAAGAGCCATAAAGAATTGAATTAATTCCAGTTCTAGCTGTATAAACTCAAGAATAGTGCATATATCATAATTTAAATTAATAGAAAAACGATATTCATTTAACATTCTATCCAATTATCAATATTCTTTAATATGTTTTTAACAGTGCAGGAGATTATTTCATCAGTAACTCGTTCAAAGCGGTCAATAGAATCTAACTAAATTAAATAATTATTTGTTTATTATCGTTATATTAAAAGCGTATCATTATAAAATATTAAGTGCATATATTAAAAGAATATTTTTGAACAATATCAATGTTAACAAAATTCAGAAGTCTATAACGGAGTATTATTCTTTTTTTTTGATGTGTTAAAATAGATTTTTACATTCAAGTAAAAAATCCTTTTGGAAATTTAAATTCATTTTTAAATAATTGGTACCGAAACGACAGTTGTAAGAGGTTGGGAAGAAAAAAAGAAAAAACTTGTGATTTGAATCAATGATAAGTCATAGATTTTTTATCAGATGTCATATGATATCATATAGACACCGTGGAAATTTCCCCACTACGCAGGAAATAAGTAATATTTAACACCATAATTAGAAGTGAAATGATTAAATAAAAATTATAAGAATTACAGTATAATAAACCAATTAATTAATTATTTTTATAATCATTATAATATATTTATATTGATTATGCTATTGATATTGCTATTAATGAATATTCGTATCACTAAATAATAATGATCCACCACTGCTACTAATATCCGAAAAAGTTAAAAGAAATGAATTACAAATGATAATTACTAATATTCGAAAAAGTTAAAAAGGAATTATAAATGAATAATTTTCGACTCAGAAATATAAAATTAGAAAGTAATCAAAGGTTTAATATATTTGTAACCACCAGCCAGCATCGTTTTAAAACAAATTAGCCAATCAAATGTTAATTGTCTCTCGTTATAACGAATCAACCAATTAAATTCTTTAAAGTTAAATTCTTATTATAACGGAGCCGCTGATTGTAGTATAAATACGATGTTAGAGCGGAAAAAATAAATCTTTTATACTGTCTTGCTAACTTAAACGCCTTTTTTTTTTTATTCTGATTATCCAATTAAAATAGTAGCAAAATTAATATTTTAACTGTAGTTAAATTAGCATTTATATAAAATCGCATACTTAAATTCCAAGATTTCGGATAAAATTCATTTAATATATATATCTATTTTCAACGAACCAAATTTTACTTTTCACGTCTTTTATATAAAATTGTATACTGAAATTTCAAAGCAAAACGTGAATTCAGATAAAATTAATTTATTATATTTTTCTTTTTACGAAACAAATTTTTACTTTGCACGTAATCAAAAAAAAAATTGCCTTTTATATAAATCGCATAAAATTTATGTTATATTTTTTTTTTAACGAAACAAATTTCAATTTACACACACAAGAAAATTGCCTTTGCATAAAATCGCATAAATTTATTTATTATATATTTTTTTCTTAGCGAGATCAAATTTTTACCGTGCACGTTATAAGTGAACGAGAAAATGTCATTTCATAAAATCTGCCCAGAATGCAAACAAGTATATACTGACATTTGGCATAAGTGGTGCAAACCATGTAACTCGAGACATCTCCAAAATGATTTTGATAAATGGACAAGTGGAAATAAAACGATAGATAAATTTCTTCAAGATGCACAATTAAATGCAGATAATTATTGGAAAGTACCAGAATGGATACCTTATGATAGATTTAAGGATATTAAAGAAATAGCAAAGGGTGGATTTGGAACGATATCTAAGGCTAAATGGATTGATGGACAAATTCGGACACGAGATGTTAATTTTCGACAATGGAAAAGATCAAGTCACCAACAAGATGTAGCTTTAAAAAAGTTTGATAATAGTTTTGAAAGTTTAAATGAAGAATTCTTAAATGAGGTAAAACACTTTCTAATAACAGATGTATAGACATGTTTTATAAATTGTATGATATATTAATGTTTGTCATAAATTTTCAAAAAAATATAGATAGAAATTCACTTAAAAACATTGAAAGAAGGTGCTTCTCTCCGATTTTTCGGAATTACACAAGATCCAGAAACAAAAAAATATATTATGGTTTTAGTATATTTACCTGGTGGAAATCTTAGAGATTATTTGAAGAACAATTTTAAAAATATTAATTGGAGTATGAAATTAGGTTATTTAAAGGAATTGGCACATGATTTTGAAAATATTCATAGATTGGATATAATTCATCACGATTTTCATCCTGGAAATATTTTGTCATATAATTTTGAAGATCCTTATTTGTATATTTCAGATTTTGGTCTAAGTAAGTTAATAAAACAAAATACGAAAAATCCCGAAAAAAGACAAATTTTTGGAGTATTGCCCTATATAGCTCCAGAAGTATTAAGTGGAGAAGAATATACCAAAGCATCAGATATTTATTCATTTGGTATTATAGCTTATGAGATAGTTAGTGGTTTTGCACCATACTATGATATTCCACATGATAGAGATTTATCATTACAAATATGCAATGGATTACGACCGAAAATTCCATTTCATATTCCAAAATTAATTACACGAATCATTATGAGATGTTGGGATGCTCGAGTTACTCATCGACCCACTTTTGAAGAATTGTCTAAAGAATTCCAGAAATATTATTGGGATTATCGGAAAAGTAATTTTGATAATAATAATGAAATCACAATTCAAATTGAAAATTCGGAAAAATTATCCAAAAACCTAGGATCATCGAATTCAACAATTCTAACTCCAATGAATTATAAAACACATCCAGAAGCAATTTATACCAGTCGACTTCTCAATTATTCAAGTCTTCCAAAACCTAAGAATGATGAAAATTTTGAAAAAGAACTTGAAGAATTAACAAAATCTACTTCTGCTTTAAGTATTGGTAAGTAATAATTATATCTCGTATATTTTATTTTTTATAATTAAAAAATATTAATTTATTTTTATTTTATTTTATTTAGTCGCCTCTATGTTGCATGTACCCAATTTTTAAACATTTAATCCTTTTTTAAATATATTTTTTATATATTATTTTACAAAGTTTAAAATATACTTTTGTTAGATTTTTTTATATTCATATATAAAACATGAATAATTTTCATTAAATTTGTGACGACGTAAAAAATTTAGAAGATTAAATTTTGTGACAAGTATGCAACGAGAAACAAAATTTTTCCAATACAGACGATTATTCAGTTAAAAAATTCGAAGTTTACTAAAATTATAATAATCAATTCATTAGTATAATAGTTTTATTAATTTTAATTTTTAATAATTTATTGGCTTAATTTTATAATGATAATACTAAAACTCTCTTTCATAATAATTATTATTTTTTTAAATTTATTCAAACGTTTGTACAATATTTTTTTTAATATTTTACTTTTAAATAATTTTTATTTTTGGAGAATAGATAAAATTTATTATTTTACTTTTAATTAATTTTGCATTTTTAGAGAATAGATAAAATAGAATAAAAAAATAAATAATAAATTTTCGTCATTAAATTCAATTATTAACATTAGTATACATATATTGTGATGATTGTCATTTTTCTTTAGAACCAAATTAGTTGTATTTTTTATAGTTTCTTTAATCATTACTTATTAATATACCATAATAATATTTATATAAATTATCGAATACTATCATTCACATGAAATTTTCTATTCATTCAAATGAAATAATTTTTGCGAATCAATATTAATATTAATAAATAAAAATTATACTACTAAGATTTCCATGAAACATAATTCATATTTATGGCATATGTGACCAATAAATTAAGAGCCAGGTTATATTCCAACCTTTGATGTGAAATTTTTCTAACCTTCCTTGATGTTGTTGTCGAGCTTAAGCTCTTGTCATCATTTCGAAAGCCAATTTATATATATTTTTTTAAAAAAATTTCATTTCAAATAATAATTTACACGTATATTGTATAACGAATAGATTCTAGAATTGTAGATTTTTTTATTTAAAATTTTAAATATATTATAGATGTCGAAAATGCAAATGACTTTTTTTAAAATTTTTTGAAATTAAGAAAATTTTTATAAATTACTTGAATTATTTATTAAAAAAATACTTGACAAGAAGACAAACTGAGAAACTATACAACAATCTCACAACAGCCATAGAAGCCTCTATAACAGCAATATTCTCAACAATCGTTTCAACATAATTATTCTGAAAAGTAGGTGTAGGCGGTTCAGGAAAGATATTGATAATTGACAACTGCAATAGGAACAACAAAATTTTTAAAAAAGGGCATGGAAGGCCTAAGAAGCTTGCCAATAACCAACAGCAGTAACAATGTCAACAGAAACAACAACAAGAACTTCCACAACAGCAAAATGTGAAATGTGATGATGTGGATCTTGAGCACAATAATTCAGCTCTTGATATGCTTTCACCTTTGGAGATTGAAGAAAGTATTGGAATGAACCACGAAGAATCACTAAACATGTTGGCTGAAGTTTCACATGTATTATAAAAACGAGAAAGAAGAGAAGGAATATACTGTATACCTTTTTAACTAATAACTGACTAATTATTACTATAAAATAAATATACTTTAACTTTATTAATAATGATGATGTTAAATTCATGCATAAATTCAAGAATTAACACTTAACTCTTAATTACTTGACCACGAATTAATTAACGAACATTATTATTAACCATGATGGTTTCCCACCTATGGCAATTGCAAAATAAAGTTTTTATTTAATGATTATAACATTTTAAAAATGTACTTTTTTACTGTTTGTCTATGTTGTTGTTGTGGTTTATGTTATTGCTTATGTAGTTGTTTATGCTCTTCTGTTTCATTTCTAAGTTTATCACAATGCATAAAATAATATCACACTCAAATAAAATCATTCTGTTAATAATACGTAGTATAGTATAGAATAATAAAGAATATAAACGAATAAAAAGTAAGAACATGCAACTGATATAAATTGTAGATAGATAGATACATCCATACACAAATAAATTAACAAATAAATAAGTAATCTTTCTCAGATAATTATGTCGAGAAACAATTTATTATTATTGATTATTCAACAATGAATTTTAAATTGTATCAAAATTTAAATTAAATTGAATTAGCAGTTCATTTGAATTGCTTAGTAAGATCAAATAGAAGTTTTCATAAAATTAGCATAAAAACGTATATATATGTTGTACCTCAGAATGCATTCTTGACTCAGATCGCAACTGAGGCCAGGTGTCAACCATTGACCAGAATTATGAAATTGGCCTATGTAGATCCTTCTAACCTTGGCTAACCCTAACCCTAACTTTGGCAATCGATCGATCTGAGGCACA
Source organism: Diversispora eburnea (assembly GCA_910592015.1). NCBI lineage: Eukaryota > Fungi > Glomeromycota > Glomeromycetes > Diversisporales > Diversisporaceae > Diversispora > Diversispora eburnea. Next base: position 5,554 of record CAJVPK010000748.1, on the reverse strand, counting down.
ACAATATGCTCTATAAATTTGAAACAACATTTTATTTATTAATTACTTTTTTTTGTAGAATAAAAATGTGTCGCTGTAATGTGATGCATGCAGAGTAGACAAATTCATTGGAGTAATGGAACCGCCTATTATATTTATTGAATAAAATGAGTAAATCAGAAAATATGCCTATACCAGATTGATTCTATAAAATAAATGAACTGAGAAAAAAATATTAAAAGTTTGCAATAACTAATATCTCACAAAAGTGAAAGATCTAAACCAGACACCATCAACGGAAGGATTGGGTGTAAGTGAAGTAGCTTTGACCGTGAAAAAGGCTGACAAGATGTCTTTCTTTATTGCGGATCTTAATTCTCCGGAAATAATGTTATTGATTGCTATGTTATTGAAAATTTCGGAAGAGTTAGTTTCTTAAGTTAAATATAGAGAGAAAATAAGTTTTGAAGGGTTGACAAAATTCTATTTACGATTATGAGGGTTTAGTACTGTTACCGCCATAATAAAGGTAGGATCGCAGACGGCTTCACAATCGTTGACGGTAACTCCAGTTGGACCAACTGGATTGTTAAATTAAATCGCTAATATTTATATTTGTACAATTGAAAAGTGTCATGTGAAGTAAAATAATTTTCATACTCAAAGTCCAGGCACGAGCAGTTACGTTGCATTTAAGATTAATCCCGCTATGATGCATAAGGAGAACGCGAATTTATTTTCATAAAAAATTACTTGGGATAACCAGGTTACTAGGAAATTCTGTTTTATTTTTTCGAAATAAAGAATAATTGTGATGAGTATTTAACGGCATTTAAAATATCTAAAAAACAAATTCTTACTAGGATTTCCAATAGAAGTGATAGAGTTTATGTGTAGTTTTGTTTGGAGCTTTAGGATTTTAGCTTGAGAAATTAAGCTAGGCAAGAAAACATGAGACCAACTATTGCAGAAATTGAAATAATTTTTGTTATTGTTTTTTTTTCGTCAATGAAAGAAATAATTTTTTTTTAATCTAATATAATCAAACTAATTTCTAAAAATGTTGTGTTTATAAATAATGTTTCAATGAGTCAAAATCTCGAGCATTTTTATAAGGTATCCAATACTTGTGTAATATTCATTTTTTGTTTAAAAGATAAACGCAGTTAAATATTTGCAAACTAAATATGACCTAAATATGCGAGATAAGATTAGTGTCGCTTTTCATAATTTCAATACGCCTGAACAGGAAATAATACACATGCCGTCAATGTAACTGTAGCCGATCTATTGACCATTTTTTGAAGCATATGTGTTGATCATTCATAATTTTCTTGATCTTGTCGTTAATTGTACAATCTTTTTTTTTTGATTCCGAAATAACTACCCTTCTCGAAAACTGAATCCAAGGCCTATTTTACACATGTGAAAAAAAATTGAAATTATTATCACACATTTCCCGTACACATGGTTAAAATATCAAATTTCCTTATTAAACTTCCCAAAAATACATTGTATCAGTTAATTTGTTAATAATTGATCATTGAAAAAATACTTAATTTAGAATTAAGTGATCATGAAAAAAAGTAAGATAGTAAGGTAATGTTTTCAAATGAATTAAATAATAATATTAAATAAAGAATATTATTGAAATCACGATACATAAAAATAAATATAAAACTAACATCTGACCAAAATTTAATTTTAATATAATTAAAGAAAATAAGATTGTAGTTTTTCATATCTTCGTAAATTAAAAAATTTCAGTTTTCGAATTGAGAACGCTATGTAATTTTTTTATTATTTTGGCAAAATTCTATCCAAACTATTTTTTTTTAAGGTTATAACAATAATTTACTTCGTTATCGATTTAGATTTTTTTAAACTAATTTCTATTTTACGATTGTTTCGTGATTCCATCTAGCATCCATCAATTCCAAGAAAGAAATCAAATTGAATATTTAATATTGAATAATATTTAATATAATTTAATATGTATAAATAAAAATATCGAATACAGTATAATATAATTTAATCACTCGATCTAATCTTTTCTTTCACATCAATCTCAACATCACAAGTTTTTACCTTAATTTCCTCTATTAACAAATTTTTAATTTATTGATTTATTTTGTGATAATTTTATTTTGTGATAATTTTATTTTGTGATAATTTTATTTTGTAATGATTCATTTAAAATGGATTTATAGTATTTGTATTTGACTTTCTAGTAATAAATAATAAATTAAATGAATTAAATAATGTTTTTTGTGAAATTTTTTTTTATTTTCCTTTTATTATTTTATTCATTTATTTCAAAATTTATTTAATTATCCAAATTTTATTTTTATTTAATTAACCCAACGCAACATATTTAGTTGATTATTATAATTATTATAGTTCAAATTTAGAAATAAACTGCGAACAAAGAGTTAAAATTGTTACTTTTCTATTTTTTTATATAATTAAACAAGATTTCAGGATCAGAGGTTTTATACAATTTAGAAATACTTCATATTTAATAATAATTAGATTTTAAATTTGCAAATATTGTAAACTATTAATTAATTAATTTTTATTGTTAAGATATATAGAAAATATATTCTAATAAAAAAAAAATATGAGTTCAAATTTCAGATAAATAAGGTAGATTTTTGTATTTATTTTCTTATCTGATTTTTCTTTCTTGAGAACAGATTCTATGATAAAATCTTTGTTTTTTTAAATATCACTTACCTGATTTTTCTTATGTGATGGATTCTGGGATAAGATTTTTTTTCTTTTAAAACTTGGAATTTCATAATGCGATATTTATTTTTATTAATATTACTTATTTAATTTCTTTCTTGATATTTATCAATTTTTAATAAAATTAATCTTACGGCAAAATATTACAATTATATTAAATAAACTATCGTATAAATTAATTTTTTATAAAAATCGAAGTAAATTGTTATTGTAATCTTTAAAAATATTTTGGAACAAAATATTAATCTGATTTTTGTATGTTTGTCAAAAGAGTAAAAAATAACGACAATGTGTAATTTCAAAGGTACTAAAATTTATAATTTTATTTCTTTAAATATATTAAAGGAACTGATCTTTATTATTTACTATTTTTTTTTTTACTTTCATGATAGATGGAACCTGAAAATAATTAGGTAATATCTTTATTTTTTTAATATTTTGGAATTTTATCTTGTAGAAATTAATTCACATTTAAAAATTATTTTAGATTAGCTTGTCAAAATAGTAAAAAATCACACTGTGACATTGTTCTCAATTTGGAAAAAATTTTTTTTTTATTTTCGATGAGACACCTTTTTATCGCTGAATTTAGATTTTCACTTTTATATTAATATTGAACCCTAATTAGCATGATTATTAAAACATAAAATAAATGCTATCCCTAAAAAATTTAATGTCTTATATTTAAATCTTTACAAATTATAATTAAATAATTAATTTGTAACAATTATTGCCAAGATCAAACAAGATTCGAATTCGATAATAGTCGGGATAGACACGTAACCCATTATATTTCTGTTGTTAAATGATACTTTACTTTTAAATTTGTACATTTTATATTTTAATAAACTTATCTTTTGTGTTGCAATATTGTGAAACATTGTTAAATATTATTTGATACTGTGTTAACACTTTTACTCCACCTTACTCACTGAGCTTTCAGATTAAAAATAAAGAATTAAAAAGAATTATATCATTTTTATTATCTGTTTCGAGATAAGCAAGTTTTGATCGATGGATTGCTTGTCCTACTGGAAGATATAGCATATTAAAAAATTAGTTTGTTTGAGACAAACTCTGAGACTAACAGGCAAAAGTGTTCGAAATACTCTGTACATTTGTGACAATATAGCACAACCTTTATTGGTAATACTACCTGTTGGGAGAGTGAAGGAAAGTATAAGAAAAGTGCTTGGATTTAGCCTAGTAGTTATCAGGAGTTTTGGGAGTATGGAATGTATAGATAATAACTAAAAGAACTAATTTATTCTATAGGAATAAGGAAATCCAGATTTAGAATGATTAAAGACAAAAATAGACAAGTATGAAGAAAGGATAAAAGATAGGACAATAAAGGAGAAGAATAGTAACAGATTTTGAGGTAGGAAGATGAGTGAATCAGAATATGATAGCTTCGCTAGGGACTTAGGTAAAATAATAGATATAGATTTAAGTAAAGAAAGTGTAGTTCCAGATACGTCACGTGATCAAATGAGCAAGAAAACAAAGATCAATAATTTATTTTCAGATTAAAAAGAATGATATTTTTATTAAAGAAAAATAAAGAAAATTCAAGAAGAAATAAAGAGAATAAAGAAAATAAAAAAATCTATCCTAATTTTTTTATTGATTTGACTCAAGACTATCTAACTATTTCTATTTGTTAAGTGATTTTAAAGACTATTCTATAAGGGTATACAGATAAACTGTACAGTACGAAATGCTATTTTGTACTGTACGAATAGTGACTTGTACGGTTGATTAACTAATATCACGTGATATTTTTCATTAATTTTAACCATGGGGAATTTTACCTGGGATGATATATAAATGTGACGAATAATATCTTAGATCCAAAAAATGAATGTTGGGGTGTGTTGAGGTGGTGATAATAAAATGTAACACCACTAATTGATTTGCATGTGATACAAACCCTAACCCCTAAATTTGACATAAATAGATAATAATATACATATATTGCAAGGGTTGGGTTAATATTTAGTACTGCTTGGCTTTTTAATATAAAAATACTTGTACTGTATGGTTTTTTAACATAAAAAGTTCATATAGTACAATTAGATTTTTATAATATATATATTATTGTATGAATTTTGTGCAAAATTTATATAAAATCGTACAGTACAAAATAGCGTTTTGTACCGTACAGTTTATCATCATACCTATTCTATAAATATAAATTAATTAATCAATTTATCACATAATAAGAAGAATAAAATAGAAAAAAAAATGAAAGAAAATACTAAATTGGTACAAAATCCTGAACAGAAAAAGTTTCATGGCCACTGTGGAGGTGGTGACAGTTTATAGTTATTATTACTCCATTGATTTAGTGGTGTCTTACTAAGAGAGTGTTCATATCTTATGAAATCTCATCATTTTTCCTGCAATATCTGCAGTTTCCACAGTACACAGTACAGAAGTCACGTGGCACTCAATTGGAGCAACTGAAATAAAGTATAAATATAGGTGGAAAAAAAGAAGTAAAGATCAAATTCTTAAAGGACAATAATAGGACGGGAAATTTGATGGAAGGGCGAAATGAAGTAGGCACAAGGTAAGTAGATATATGAAGGTAAGTAATAATAAGTGATAATAATTATTGATAATCAAATCAAAAGAAAGATAAAAAGAGGGTGAAAAATGATTTTATGCTTTTGTTGGAATAAAAATATCAATCGGCGTCTCGCTCGAGGCAGATTGAATTAACAATACAGTTCTCGAAAGAAGAAAGATGAAGTCAAATACTCCACCATCCCCCGAACCCGACTCTTTTTTATACCTTTTTGTAATCTAAAAGAAAACGTTT
>CAJVPK010000747.1:0-22443 GCA_910592015.1 Diversispora eburnea | reverse complement strand
ATTATTATTATTATTATTATTATTATTATTATTATTATTATTATTATTATTATTATTATTATTATTATTATTATTTTATTATTATTATTATATTATGATTATGATTATTATTATTATTTATTATTTACCCATCCAATTTTCATTCCATTTTTAAAAAATCCACTATTAATAAGATTATCTACAGTTGTTAATTTGGAAAATAAACTTGGTCTACGAATTCTTTGAGTTAATGTTTCTGCTAATAATTTGAGTCCCATCTTTTATGAAATGTTTATAATGTTTGTAGTAATTAATTATTATAAATGAAAAAATTGAGATGAAATAAATTATCTCCTTTTTATATAAATTTTTATTCAATACAATATAATATATATTTATATTATATCTTTGCATATGTCTCTCTTTACTACTATCATTCCATACTTTTCTTATTCTTCTCTCTTTCCTATATTTTATTTTATTATTACAAAAAACCATCCCACCTTTCGAATATCGTATGATTTTCTATAAAAAGATAAAAAGAATAATTGTCCTTGTTAAATTTCCTTTTTGAATTTTGGATATATGTGTGTAATTAGGATTTTGATGTAATGAACACAATTTTATTTTCTAATTTAACTTAATTTGATTATTTAATTTAACTTATTTTAGATAAATAAATACAAAACAATAAGTAAATAAATGATAACATAATCGGTTCATGTTTACTGGGATGATGATCATAGCTTTATTTTCTCTAATAAAATTCAACTTGTGAAAAAGTTTTTTAATAGGCCAAGAGGCATGTTCACAAGAAGATGAAAAGATGAAAAAATGTGAGAAATCATGCCAGTCTTTTATTTTTTTCCTTAAATTTGATAATATAATTTTTGAGATTGTTTTTTGTTTTCCAATATAATGTCAAATTTCATATGATGAAATTGGAAAAACATATGTAAATGGCATAATAAAGGAGTGTAAAATTTCAAAGGTTATTTGTGTAAGATGCAGTATCTTGAAAAATATTTATAAAATTATCAAGGATTAAAAATTTTGATATTGTGCATTTGATAGTTTTTGGTTGAAATTCTTGTTTTTTTTGACTCATCTAAAAATTTAACCTTTCCTTACATAATTTGGAGGAATTATTACTACCACAAGTTGTGCAAGTCATAATATCATGAAGAAAGATTAAAAAAAGAAATACAATAGATCAAAAAAACTAATTATATGTAAAAAGATAATTTTCTATGTGAATTATTGATTATTTTAGGTTTATTTTAAAATCAATAAAAGTTGGAAAGGTGAAAAGGACATCCTTAGGTATAAAATTTAGTAATAATTTATTTACAATTTTATTACATTTTGTTAATTCTACCTTGAAGTTCTAGATTTCTCAGATGAAATACCTAATCATCCCTTTTAAAAAAACATATATAATTTACTTTCACAATGATTATGAATATAACAGATAATATTTTCAACATTGTTAAGAATTACAGAAATTTATTATTAGTTAAATACATGTATTGAATTGAATAAATAATAATTTAAACGGTAATTCATACTTTAAATCAGGTATATTTAAAGATTTATTAAAAAAATACTTGTTAAATAATGTTGATAATAATTTATTTAATGTAAGTTTTTGTGTTAGATAATTAAATAAATAATAACAGTTAAAAAAAAATGCTAACGGATATTTGTGGTTTTTGAAATAACTTAATATTGTCAATAATACTATGCCTTTAAGAATATTAACTTAAAAATAATTAATTTCATTACTAAACTAAATATTATTTATTCTTAGTATTGATAAAAACCCCTTCCACACTTTTTTCCTTTCCAACCAGCATCTACATATTTCTGTAATAATACAGCAGGTCTATATTTAGTGTCACCAATTTCATTGTGTAATACTTTCATAATAGCCAAACATGTATCAAGACCAATAAAATCTGCTAATGCTAATGGTCCCATTGGAACATTTGTACCAAGTTTCATGGTAGTATCAATATCTTCTTTTGTACCAATTCCCTTTTTAATTTTTTTTAAAATAATAATTAATTAAATTAATAATATTAAAAATAATAATAATTAAATTTATAAAGATTAATACCTGTTCAAGAGCAATTATAGCTTCATTAATATAAGGAATTAATAGTCTATTAGCTATAAACCCAGGAACATCTTGTGATTGAGTATAAGTTTTACCCATCTTTGCAGTCAAATTTTTTGTAATATTTAAAGTTTCTTCTGAAGTAGCTAATCCTGGAATTATTTCTACAAGTTTCATTACTGGTACAGGATTCATAAAGTGCATACCAATAACCTTTTGATAAAGAAATTTTATGTTAAAAAAAAAAAAAAACATATATATTATTGAATTAAATGTAAAATATAAAAAATATAAAAAACGTTACTTTTTCAGGTCTTTTAGTAGCAGCAGCAATTTTAGTAATACTGATACTACTGGTGTTAGTAGCAAGGATGGTATCCTTTTTTAAAATATTATCTAAATTTTCAAATATTTTACATTTCAAATTAATATTTTCGGAAACAGCTTCAATTATGAAATTTGTATCATCTAATTCTTCAATAATTGAAATTGTTCCAATTCGTGATTTAGTGGATTCCGCGTGTTCACGAGTGATTCGCTGTTTTGAAACTTCTTTTTCGATTAAATTATCTATATTTATATATAGAGAATATAGTGAGAATATATAAATCAAATTTAATGAGAATATAATAAGAATATAATTAGATGAGAATATGCAAATTTGTAATTTACTAATTAAATCCAATCCTTTTTCAATTTGCTTTGGATTTGTGTCATAAATTTTAACATTTAATTTCGCGATATTAGCTATTACTAGTGCAATTCCTGTTCCCTAAAATTAATGAAATTGTTTAATTGTTTTGAATAATATTGTAGATTAATATTCATATACATATAAATATGAATGTGATTGATTCTTTATAAATAAATAATAAATTTACCATTTGACCAGCTCCGATTACTCCAACCTGTCTAACTTTATTATCTTGAGTCTTAAAAAAAAAAAAAGGAATATCATAAACAATCAATATCGAATTAATATCGAATTAATTGTATAAATTTAACCTACGCTTGTGCTCATAGACCTTGAAAGCATATAACGAAAGTTTAACTGGAAACAAAAAAAAAATTAGCTTAAAAAAAAAAAAAGAAACTTTTTTTTTATTTTTATTCACATTGCTTTTAAACAATATTTTTTTTAAAAAAAATAATTAATTAAAAATTTGCCTTATAACTATTAGCAACATAGTTTCTACTCGTGTTGCGGAAAACTTGCAAAAAATTTAAACGATACATTTTTATGAAATTCTATATATTTTTTTTTCTATTTTGACAAAAAGAGATAAAAAAATATTAACTGATTATCTCTTCAACGATCTCATCTCGCGATTAAATATAAATCATTTATATGCATGAGTTACATATCTCTTTACATTTTTATTCAATCATAAATAACAGATAAATTGTTAATTATTCTTGGATTTTTTATTTAAGTCTGGTAAACTCACGAGCCTGAAGCATTATATTTCTGTTTAATTTTTCTAGGAAAACTTAAGCAAATAAATATTCAAAATCAAAACTTCTAAATTGAGAATGAGAAAATACACAAGCATGTTACTTTGAAGCAGATGCTATTTTATTATTTTCATAATATTAAATGAATGAAACAATACATAAATTATGATACCTTTGATTCAGATGCAGTCGATGGACCAGAATTATAAAAACGGCTGGTAGATCCTTTAAATTTTAACCCGAGTCAAGAGGCATCTTTTTTTTTAAAAAATTAAGATCAGCACCCATTAATCCCTAATTTTCGTAAAAGCTCTTTAGCTTTAGATTGATCATTGAGAGCTGCCAATCTTAAATATTTTTTGACTAATTCTTCATCCTTTTTTTGATTAAGTTTACAATACAAATAATACACCCTATCCCAAGTTAAATTGTGCAGTGAGATTATTATTATCTGTAGCTTTGGTTATATATTTTAAAAATATTTTCACGATCAAATTTTACTAATGGATTATTAACTAATGAAAATGCATACGATTCCAGAATCAGCTGCTTCTTTAAGCAATTCACCAGCCTTTTTATGATCTTTCTCAACCCCAATTCCTTCCCACAAGTAACATCCTTTCCAATATTTTGCAGTTGCATTTTCTAACTCTGCATGCGCTGAAAAAAATTTCCAAGCCTTTGCATACTCTTTCTTCTTATGAGCTGCAATACCTTCTTTGAGAGGAATTATTTGTGGTATTTCATCAATATTAAAATCATCTATGTCTGGAAGATCAATAACATCAATTCCCAATTTTCTTTAGCTTTAGGTTGATCATTGAGAACTGTCAATCTTAAATATTTTTTGCCTAATTTTATATCCTTTTTCCCAAGTTTACCGTGCAAATATATCTCTCCCAAGTTAAATTGTGCAGTGGGATTCTTATTATCTGCAGCTTTGGTTATATATTTTAAAAATATTTCACGATCAAATTTTACTGGTGGATTATTAACTAATGAAAATGCATAAAGTAATTGAGCATCCGAGATTTCATCATCAGCTGCTTCTTTAAACAATTCACTAGCCTTTTTATGATCATTTCCTTCCCAAAAGTAATATATTTAGCAGTTGCATTATTTGATAAATCTGCATATGCTGAAAAACATTTCCAAGCTTTTGCGTACTCTTTTTTTCTATGTGCTGCAATACTTTCTTCGAAAGAAATTATTTGTGGTATTTTAGGTACTTTAGGTATTCTATTAATATTAAAATCATCTGGTAAAATAAAAACCACCTTCACCATCCATGTACATGTCCGGTAAATCCGCAAATCCATCTAAATCTAATGCCTTATCAGGTAAAAGTTTAGCTGCAGTTTTCTTTGCCGGTGCAATATTTACCAACTAGTTTATCTAATTTCATAAAAATTTTTTTAAGAGATGCTCGAATTCTTGAGTCGCATTCCCAGGCTTTTCATATAAAATATATAATGATGTAAGATTTTTTTTTTAAAAAAAACAAAAAAGTTAATAAAACAACAATAAAATAGCTTACCAGACACAATGATTTTCGCCAAGCCTTTTTGAAGTTCTCGAACATCTGGTAGAGCCTTTCCCCATGTGATTTTTTCTCTTTTACCAGCTAATACGTGTTCTTTAATCTTCAATATATTCCATTTTTCGTATGGCATTTTTTCGAAAAAAAGTTCCCAAAGTAACATACCAAAACTAAATATATAATAAACAATATAAACAAAATAATCAATAAACAAATAAATTAAGAGATTCCGTAACTGTAATTATTACCTGAAAATCTCGCATTTGATAGTATAAGGAACAGATTTTTTTGCAGAATCACGCAATTTTTCAAGAGCATAATATCTGTTACACCCTTCATGTCCGTGGTTGGACCAGATGCCATACGGGAATAATTAAATTTTGCAATTTTTGATACCAATTCTGTAGTCATCTATTATAAATAGAAATAAAAATTCAAATGGAATTTATTAATATATATATATATATATATATATTATTAGTAAAGTTATTAAATCTTACCAATATATGAGCACATCGAATATCATGCTGAAGAATGTCACAAGAATGTAAAAATGGCAGCATTTACAGATCTTATTATACTGAAGACCTTAATAATCCAAAAGCAATGTACTTTCAAAGATGAAATTCGGATAAAGGTTATGGTATTTAGTGTTTTGAAAACGCAACAATGAGACCATATTTTGTTAATATTTCTGTAATTATAATCAAATATGGGAACAGATATAGCTATTTAATTATCCAAAAGGAGTTATTATTTTGCATTTTAAACTTTTTAAACAAATTTAAATATTGGGGTTTATTAGTTTTGAATATCATTAATATCTTAAAGAAAACTAAGTAAACGGAGAATAAAAATGAATACTAGGATCAATAAAAAAGTCATTCATAATTTTATAACTGGAAAAAAAAACACCATTTTTTTTTTATTTTTAGTACTAATTAAAAATTTTTCCTTGGAAATTCCGTATCTATTAGCACCATACATAAACAAATACCACAAAGACATAATGCTATAATTTCTACTCGTATTGCGGAAAGCTTGCAAAAAATTTAAATGTTACATTATTATATTTTTTATTTTGATAAAAAAAAATATCTTCGCGATTAACCATTTATCATTTATATGCATATAGCCACATATCTTCTTTAAAATTTTATTCATCCTAAATAACAGATAGGTCTGGAGCCTGAAAACTTGACGAGCACTATATTTCTGAATAAATATTAAAACTTCTAAATTGAAAAAATACATGATACTTTTGAAAAAATTGTAATGGTAAGTCAGAAAATGCTATTATATTGAATTTTAAATAATGATACCTTGACTCAAATACTGCCGATTGTATAGATTGCTAAACTGTAGATCCTTTGAATCAAGAATCGACCTGAGGCACAACGTATATATATATATACATTCGTCTTTTTTCTTTTTTTAATTAATTATCGGTATACACATTAATCCCCAACTTTTGTAAAACCTCTTTAGCTTTAGGCTGATTATTGAGAGCTGCCAATCTTAAATATTTTTTGCCTAATTTTTCATCCTTTTTTTGATTAAGTTTACCATACAAATATACCTCCCCCAAGCTAAATTGTGCAGTGGAATTATTATTATTTGCAGCTTTGGTTATATATTTTAAAAAGGTTTCACGATCAAATTCTACAGTTGGATCGTTTACTAATGAAAATGCATAACTTAATTGTGCTTCCGCGATTTCATCATCAGCTGCTTCTTTAAACAATTCACAAGCTTGCTTACGATCTTTCTCAACTTCAATTCCTTCCCACAAGTAAATTCCTTTCCAATATTTTGCTGTTGTATTTTTTAAATCTGCATGCGCTAAAAAACATTTCCAAGCTTTTGCATGTTCTTTTTTCCAATGTGCTGCAATACCTTCTTCGAGAGGAATTATTTGTGGTATTTTATCAATATTAAAATCCATGTCCGGTAAATCCAAACCACTTTCATCACTAATGGAAACTGCAGATCCATCTAAATCTAATGTCTTATCAGGTAAAAGTATGACATCAGTTTCTTTGTCGGGTGTGCAATATTCATCAACTAGGTGATCCAAATTTATAAAAATATTTTGAAGAGATGCTCGAATTGCTGGGTCGTCTTCCCATGCTTTTCATATAAAATTACAAATGATAATGTAAATTAAATAAGTTTTTTCTAAACAAAAAAGTTAATAACAATAATAAATATAGCTTACCAGACACAATGATTTTCGCCAAGCCTTTTTGAAGTTTTTGAACATCTGGTGGAGCCTTTCCCCATGTGATTTTTTCTCTGTTACCAGCTAATACATGTTCTTTAATCTTCAATATATTCCATTTTTCGTATGGAATTTTTTCGAAAACAAGTTCCCAGAGTAACATACCAAAACTAAATATTATAATATAAGGAACAATATAAAATAAACCAAATAATTCAGTAAACAAATAAATCAAGAGATTACCATAACTGTAATTATTACCTGAAAATTTCGCATTTGAAAGTATAAGGGACATGAACATGTTTCTTTGTAGAATCAGAATATGTAGAATCACGCAATTTTTCGGGAGCCATCCAACGCGTAATATCTGTTACACCCTTCATGTCTGTGGTTGGACTTCTTGCCATACGGGAATACTTAAATTCTGCAATTTTTGGTATCAAGCCTGTAACCATCTATTATAAATATTCAAATGGAAATGGAATCTATATATAAATCTATATAATTATATATTATTAGTAAAGTTATTAAATCTTACCATAATATGTTCACATCGAATATCATGATGAAGAATGTCACAAGAATGTAAAAATGCAAGACCACGACAAATATCAAGAGCTATTTTTACTTTTCTATGCCATGCAATGTCATACTGACAATACAATTCTTTGAGAGAGCCATAATCTGCCCATTCAAATACCATAACGTCTGAGTTTTCTGTATATGAAAGACCATAAAATCTGATAATGTTGGGTGATTCTCGTAATTTTCCTAGTATAGCTAGTTGTCCTTGAATTTTTGCAGTTTCTTTAGGGTCATTATTTTGAAGATCTATTGGCTTGCAGGCGACCTCAAAATTTTTATATATTTTTCTAATAACCTGACGATTATTCCCTCGGCGATCCTTTTCTTTTGACACGATAGGATCCATCAAATCAGTTGATTTTATTTCATCTGCTTTAATATTTTTAATATTATTATCTGAACTATCTGGATGATCTAATTTCTCTTTCATTAAAGATACTTCATGAAGTAAAATATTGATTTTTTGATTTTGGTCAATTATGCCACCACCTATTTTTTCCAAAAACTAATAATAATGAAAAAGAATATTAAATGATTAGAAAAAAAGAATTTTCGTAATATTCTAAAATTAAATTGAGGTGTGAATTACTTTAGTCATATCTGCAATATCAGATTCGAGAGCAAATTGATCTATCATTCTTTGTTCTTCATTAGCAACGGCCATTGTAAAATGCAATTCAGTCATTACTACATCAAAGTCTTTAGTAAGTGAGTCAAATCCATCTTTGACTGAGCTGGAATGTACGAATTTTTGGTATTTATTTAAGGTTGATACATCAATGATAAAATTTTTAATTCGTTTCATGATTTCAATAAAACGAATAAATGATTTATAATATTCTTTATTACGAAAATTTTGTTCATTTTCAGTTTGTCTTCTTTTTAAAGTTTTGATGGCTGTCCCAGCAGCATCCACACGATCCATAAGTGAATTGCAGATCTTCTTATTATATTGGACAGTTTCATAGACTTTGATGATTTCCTCAATCACGAGAGTTACAGCATCAATCAATGGCACAAAAGGTTTTACAACCTCTCCAACAACACCCAATGTAATTTTGGCTATATTAAGATTACTTCCTTCAGTAGCTTGATTACCCATTTTCTTTAATAGAGATTTCAAATAAAATTAAAAATGAAATTCGGATAAAGGTTAAAAAAAAATCAAATTTGTGGTTTTTATTGTGTTTTGAAAACGTAGGACAGGAAAGAATTTGCACATTATCATCATTGTATTGTACATGCTTTTTAGTCAACAATAATAATAAGTGTCACAATAACGTTTCTGTTATATATTATATATAGCAACAGTCAAAGAACGATAAACCAAAAGGAGGTATGTAATTCATTATGGTGTCACATTGTGCAAAATGATAAAAATTAGTATTCTACCGAAAGTCTCAGTAACAAATTTATTTTTTTTGAAGAAATAATCTTGTTATTATATTTTAAAATGGAAATTATTAATTTGTATTCCATTCTTTAAATACTTTAAATAGAAGGTAATTATATATTTCTGAATATGTATTTGAAACTTAAACTAATTTTAATATTGGATTTTTAAGTTTTTTTTTTAAAAAAAAAGAATGAGAACAAACATTCATAATTTTATAACAAAAGTTTTTCAACTGGAAACAAAAAAAAAACGCTATTTTAAAAAATTTGCCTCGGAATTCCGTAATTATTAATAAAATAGTTTCGGAAAAAAAATATTAACTGATTATTTCTTCGTCGGATTAAATATTTCGTCTTTGCATCATTTATATGCATATAGCTATATCATAAATAACAGATAAAATTGCTTGAATCTTTTATGTAAGTCTGGCGAATATGCTATCTTTTTTTATTATTTTTATAATATTAAAGAATGAAACAATCCTAAACTATAAATAAATTAATGATACCTTGACTCGGATATTCAAGTACACATCTTTTTTTATTAAATATATTAAATATCGGTATACACATTAATCCCCAACTTTTGTAAAACCTCCTTAGCTTTAGGTTGATTATTGAGAGCTGCCAATCTTAAATATTTTTTACCTAATTCTTCATCCCTTTTTTGATTAAGTTTACCATACAAATACGTCTCTCCCAAATTAAATTGTGCAGTGGGATTATTATTATCTGCAGCTTTGGTTATATATTTTAAAAAGGTTTCACGATCAAATTTTACTAGTGGATTATTAACTAATGAAAATGCATAACGTAATTGAGCATCTGCGATTTCAGCATCAGCTGCTTCTTTAAACAATTCACAAGCTTGTTTACGATCTTTCTCAACTTCAATTCCTTCCCACAAGTAATATCCTTTCCAATATTTTGCAGTTGCATTATTTAAATCTGCGTGCGCTAAAAAACATTTCCAAGCTTTTGTATGTTCTTTTTTCCTATGTGCTGCAATACCTTCTTCGAGAGGAATTACTTGTGCTATTTCATCAATATTAAAATCCATGTAATCCATGTCTGGTAATTCCCAATTACCTTCATCACTAATGGAAACCGCACGAGATAAAGATCCATCTAAATCTAATGTCTTATCAGGTAAAAGTATAACAGCAGTTTCTTTATCGGGTGTACAATATTCATCAACTAGTTGAACCAAATTTATAAAAATATTTTGAAGAGATGCTCGAATTGCTGGGTCGCTTTTCCAGGCTTTTCATATAAATATACAATGTAAATTAATTAAAAAAATTTTTTTAAACAAAAAAGAATAATAACAACGATAAAATAGCTTACCAGATATAATGATTTTGGCCAAGCCTTTTTGAAGTTTTTGAACATCTGGTGGAGCCTTTCCCCATGTGATTATTTCTCTGTTACCAGCTAATACATGTTCTTTAATCTTCAATATATCCCATTTTTCGTATGGAATTTTTTCGAAAACAAGTTCCCAAAGTAACATACCAAAACTAAATATTATAATATAAGAAACGATATGAAATAACCAAATAATTCTATATTCAATAAACAAATAAATCAAGAAATACTGTAACTGTAATTATTACCTGAAAATCTCACATTTGAAAGTATAAGGAACATGAACACGTTTTTTTGTAGAATCTGTAGAATATGTAGAATCACGCAATTTTTCGGGGGCCATCCAACGCATAATATCTGTTACACCCTTCATGTCTGTGGTTGGACTAGTTACCGTACGGGAATGCTTAAAATTTGCAATTTTTGGTGTCAGGCGTGTAGTCATCTATCAAATGGAAATGGAACTTATTAGAATCTATAGAGCGAAGCCTCTATAAATGCACCCCCGGTACCAGCATTAGCGTACATTTACAGAGGCAAATTTTATAAGGATTCAATTATTAGTAAAGTTATTAAACCTTACCATAATGTGTTTACATCGAATATCATGATGAAGAATGTCACAAGAATGTAAAAATGCAAGGCCACGACAAATTTCAAGAGCTATTTGTACTTTTACATGCCATGCAATGTCATACTGACAATACAATTTTCTGAGAGAGCCATATTCTGCCCATTCAAATACCATAACGTCTGAGTTTTCTGTTTTTGAAAGACCATAAAATCTGATAATGTTCGGTGAATCTCGCAATTTTCCTAATATAGCCAGATGTCCTTGAATTTTTGAAGCTTCTTTAAGGTCATCGCTTTGAAGATCTATTGGCTTGCAAGCGACCTCGAAATTTTTATACATTTTTTTGATAATCTGAGGATTTTTCCCTCGGCGATCCGTTGCTTTTGACGTTAAAGGATCATACAAATCAGTTGATTTTATTTCATTTGCTTTAATATTTTTATCCGAACTATCTGGATGATCCAATTTTTCTTTCATTAATGACACCTCTTGGAGAACAATATTGATTTTTTGATCTGTGCCAATTATGCTACCACCTATTCTTTCCAAAAACTAATAATGAAAAAGAATATTAGATGATTAGAAAAAAAAGAAGTTTAATAATCTAAAATTGAATTGGGGATGTGGATTACCTTAGTCATATCTGTAATATCAGATTCGAGAGCAGATTGATCTATCATTCTTTGCTCTTCATTAGCAACGGCCATTGTAAAATGCAATTCAGTCATTACTACATCAAAGTCTTTAGCAAGCGAATCAAATCCACTTTTAACTGAACCGGTACGTACGAATTTTTGGTATTTGTTTAAGTTCGATACATCAATGATAAATTTTCTAATTCGTTTCATGATTTCAATAAAACGAATAAATGAATTATAATATTCTTGGTTACAAAAATTTTGTTCATTTTCAGTTTGTCTTCTTTTAAAAGTTTTGACGGCTGCCTCAGCAGCATTTACACGATCCATAAGTGAATTGCAGATCTTCTTATTATACTGGACAGTTTCATAGACTTTAATAATTTCCGAAATCACGAAAGTTACAGCACCAATCAATGGCACAAAAGGATTTACAGCCTCTCCAACAGCACCAACAGCACAAAATGTACTTTTGGCTATACCAAGATTATTTCCTATAGTATCAAGACTTTCTGTGACTTCGATCGTTGAGGTCATCACTTCAAAACTCATTTTCTTTTTAATAGAGATATTTGAAATTCGGATAAAGGTTAAAACAAATTTGTGTTGTTTTATAGCGTTTGAAAACGTAGGACAAGAAAGAATTCGCACATTATTTGTACGTGCAAATAATAACTTTTTAAGTCAAAAATAACAGTATTACAATAACGTTTCTGTTATATATTAGAACAGATATAGCAACAATCAAAGAACTATTTAATTATCCAAAAAAGTTATTAACCTTTGTCTTGAGCATCACATTGTAGACTAATTTATGATTTAATAATGTCAACAGGGAAATTCAATAACCAGAATAATAAAATAATATTTCTGCTATTTTTTTTGAAAAAATAATTTTATTATATTTTTAAATAGAAATTATTAATTTCTTTAGGTGCTTTAAATCGAATGTATTTAATTACTGAATATGTATTTTAAACTTGTTAAACTAATTTTAATATTGGGTTTTTAGATTTTATTAGTTTTGAGCATCTTTAATATTTTATTTATGCCTTTCAAGAAAAAAAAAGAATGCTAAGTAAATGGAGGACAAACATTAATAAAAAATAGCATGAATAAAGTCATTCACTTGAATTTCATAATTTTATAACGAAAGTTTGTCAACTGGAAAAAAAACGTTATTTTTATTTTTAATGATTAATTATCGTAACCATTAGTTTAACTCGTGTTGTGGAAATTTGCAAAATTTTAAATGTTACATTTTTATGAAATTCTACGTTTATACTGTATTTGACAAAAAAATATTAACTGATTATCTCTTCACGATCTCATCTCGGGATTAAATATTTTTCATGTCTTTGTATCATTTATATGCAAATAGCTACATATCTTCTTTACATTTTTACTCATTTAAGTCTGGCGAACTTACGAGTCTGAAAACTTGACAAGCACTATATTTCTGAAGGAGGAGCTTTAATTTTGCAATGCAAAATCAAGCAAATAAATATTTAAAATTAAAACTTCTAAATTGAGATGAAAAAATACACAAGCATGATACTTTTGAAAAATTTGTAATGGTAAGTCAGATAATGCTATTATATTGAAGAATGAAACAATCCTAAACTATAAATTAAATTAATGATACCTTGACTCAGATGTCGTCGATTAACCAGAATTATAAAAACGGCCCAGATTGCTAAACTTAAAATTCCCCTAATCTTTGGCCGGTTTTAATCTGATTCAAGAATCGATCTGAAGAACAACATATATATACATATTTGTCTATTTTTTTTTTAAATTAAATATCGGTATACACATTAATCCCCAATTTTTGTAAAAGCTCTTTAGCTTTAGGTTGATTATTGAGAGCTGCCCATCTTAAATATTTTTTGCCTAATGTTCATCCTTTTCCCCAAGTTTACCATTCAAATACATCTCTCTCAATTTAAATTGTGCAGTGGCATTATTATTATTTGCAGCTTTGGTTATATATTTTAAAAAGATAGTCAGGATCAAATTTTACTGGTGGATTATTAACTAATGAATATGCATAACATAATTGAGCATCCGGGATTTCATCATCAGCTGCTTCTTTAAACAATTCACAAGCTTGTTTACGATCTTTCTCAACTTCAACTCCTTCCCACAAATAATATCCTTTCCAATATTTTGCAAGTGCATTATTTAACTCTGCATGCGCTGAAAAACATTCCCAAGCTTTTGTATGTTCATTTTTCTTATGTGCTGCAATACCTTATTCAAGAGTAATTAATTGTGGTATTTCAATATTAAAATCCATGTCCATGTCCGGTAAATCCAAACCACCTTCATCACTAATAGAAACTGTACGAGATAAAGATCCATCTAAATCTAATTCCTTATCAGGTAAAAGTGAAAAAGAAAATTCTTTGTCGGGTGTGCAATATTCATCGACTAGGTGATCCAAATTCATAAAAATATTTTGAAGAGATGCTCGAATTGCTGGGTCGCCTTCCCATGCTTTTCGTATAAGATGATGTAAATTAAATAAGTTAAATTATTTTTTCTAAACAAAAAAGTATAACAATAAAATAGCTTACCAGATATAATGATTTTCGCCAAGCCTTTTTGAAGTTTTTCAACATCTGGTGAAGCCTTTTCCCATGTGATTTTTTCTCTGTTACCAGCTAATACATGTTCTTTAATCTTCAATATATCCCATTTTTCGTATGGAATTTTTTCGAAAACAAGTTCCCAAAGTAACATACCAAAACTATATATAATCTAAGAAATAATATGAAATAAACCAAATAATTCAATAAACAAATAAATCGAGAGGACACCATAACTATAATTATTACCTGAAAATCTCGCATTTGAAAGTGTAAGGAACATGAACATGTTTTTTTGTATAATTTGTAGATTCTATAGAATATGTAGAATAATACAATTTTTCGGGAGCCATCCAACGCATAATATCTGTTACACCCTTCATGTCTGTGGTTGGACCAGTTGCCATACGGGAATACTTAAATTTTGCAATTTTTGGTACCAGGCGTGTAGTCATCTATTATAAATATTCAAATGGAAATGGAACTTATTAGAGTATATATAAAATCTATATAATTATATATTATTAGTAAAGTTATTAATCTTACCATAATATGTTCACATCGAATGTCATGATGAAGTATATCACAAGAATGTAAAAATGTAAGGCCACGACAAATATCAAGAGCTATTTGTACTTTTACATGCCATGCAATGTCATACTGACAATACAATTCTCTGAGAGAGCCACGATCTGCCCATTCAAATACCATAACGTCTGAGTTTTCTGTATATGAAAGACCATAAAATCTGATAATGTTGAGTGATTCTCGTAATTTTCCTAATATAGCCAGATGTCCTTGAATTTTTGCAGCCTCTTTAGGGTCACTATTTTGAAGATCTATTGGCTTGCAGGCAACCTCAATATTTCTATACATTTTTTTGATAACCTGACGATTTTTCCCTCGACGATCCGTTGGTTTTGACTTTAAAGGATCATTTAATTCAGTTGATTTTATTTTTTTTGCTTTAATATTTTGATCACTATCTGAATGATCCAATTTTTCTTTCATTAATGACACTTCATGAAGAACAATATTGATTTTTTGATTTTGATCAATTATGTCATCACCTATTTTTTCCAAAAACTAATAATAATGAAAAAAAATATTAGATGATTAGAAAAAAAAGAAGTTTATAATATTCTAATTTGAACTGAGGTGTAAATTACCTTAGTCATATCTGCAATATCAGATTCGAGAGCAATTTGATCTATTCTTCTTTGTTCTTCATTAGCAACGGCCATTGTAAAATGCAATTCAGACATTACTTTATCAAAGTCTTCAGCAAGTGAATCAAATTTACTTTTAACTGAACCGGAACGTACGAATTTTTGGTAACCGTGTAAGTTCGATACATCAACGATAAATTTTTTAATTCGTTTCATGATTTCAATAAAACAAATAAATGATTTATAATATTCTTGATTACGAAAATTTTTTTCATTTTCGGTTTTTCTTCTTTTTAAAGTTTTGATGGCTGCCTCAGCAGAATTTACACGATCCATAAGTGAATCACAAATCTTCTTATTATACTGGACAGTTTCATAGACTTTAATAATTTCTGAAATCACGAGAGTTACAGCACCAATCAACGGCACAAAAGGGCTTACAGCTTCTCCAGCAGCACCCACAGCACAAAATGTACTTTTAGCTATATCAAGATTACTTCCTATAGTATCAAGACTTTCTGTGACTTCGATCGTTGAGGTCATCACTTCAAAACTCATTTTCTTTTTAATAGAGATATTCTAAAAAAAAAAAAAAATTCGGATAAAGGTTAATTTTGTGGTATTTTATAGTATTTTGAAGATGTAGGACAAGAAGGAATTTTGCACATTATCTACATGCAAATAATAACAATAATGACCGGAAGAGTAATGTACGAGCCCTAAAATAGAAGTTGAGTACAGAGTTAGAACACTTGTACTTTTTTATTTTATATGAACCTATTAGTCGTGTTACAATTATATCGAGCAGATATAGCAACAATCAAGAACGATAAACTATTTAATTATTATTATCTTGTCTTTCTTTCAAGAAAGTTATAAAACAAAAAAAATCTTCTCGGTTCATTATGGTGGTGAATTAATAGTATTTCTACAAGACCTGCTAATAACAAATTTATTTTTTGAAAATAATTTTAAAATGGAAATTTTAATATTAGATTTTTAAGTTTAATTGGTTTTGAGCATCTTTAATATTTTTATCTATACCTTTCAGAAGAATAAAAATCTAAATAATTCGAAATTTATTTGTTGAAATTATATATCTACTGTAAATATTAAAACTTGTCACCACTGGTGATAGTCACCGTTGGGAATTATGTAATTTGCCCAGTGGTGACAATCGCCGCTGGTGACAAATAGATTTTCCCTAAATATTTAATAACTATTTGAATGAAGGAAATATCAAAATATTTCTTATAATTTAATGAATCAAATGATATATTTTTGTTAAAATGTTATTACTTAAGGAAGAAGAAATGAGGAATGACTAATTTTTAATACACCAGCTCCAACCTGTATAATTTTATTATCTTGGAAAAGAAATGACAAACGATTAATATCGAATTAATTGTATAAAATTTCTAAACTTGTGCTCATAAAACTTGAGAAAGTTTGTTTACTGGAAACAGATTTTTTATTTTTATTCACATTACGACCTTTTTTAATTAAAGTTTGCCTTGAAAATTCCATAATATTAGTAACATAAGTAACAAAGTGATTATCTCGGTGTGATAATTATTTATCGAGATGCAGATATCACGGCAGAGCCGTGAATTCTAAGGGTATCAGCGGTAAATAACTGATATATATCCCGGGTACTAACACATTGAATTTTCTCAGATATATTACATGGCGGTACGACTTTTAGATGATATATCCTTATTCTTGAATTCTTTTTATTTAAGTCTGGCGAACTCACGAGCCTGAAAACTTGACAAGCTCTATATTCTGAGGTATTTCTCTGAGGGTATTTCGAAGAGGAACTTTAATTTTGCTAGGCAAAATCAACCAAATAAATATTCAAAATTAAAAACCTCTAAATTGAGAATGAGAAAATACCCAAGCACGTTACTTTTGAACAGTTGCAATGGTCAGTCAGAAAAATGCTATTTTTATTATTTTTATAATATTTAATGAATGAACGATCCTAAACTATAAATAAATTGATGATATCTTGACGATTGATAGATTGCTAAAATTCCATCCGAGTCGATCTGAGGCATAGCATATATACACAGTTGCCTCCGTCTTTTTTATTAAATATCGGTGTACACATTAATCCCCAACTTTTGTAAAACCTCTTTAGCTTTAGGTTGATTATTGAGAGCTGCTAATCTTAAATATTTTTTGCCTAATTCTTCATCCTTTTTTTGATTAAGTTTACCATAAAAATACACCTCTCCCAAGTTATATTGTGCAGTGGGATTATTATTATCTGCAGCTTTGGTTATATATTTTAAAAAGATATCACGATCAAATTTTACTGGTGGATTATTAACTAATGAAAATGCATAACGTAATTGAGCATCTGCGATTTCATCATCAGCTGCTTCTTTAAACAATTCACAAGCTTGTTTACGATCTTTCTCAATTTCAATTCCTTCCCACAAGTAATATCCTTTCCAATATTTTGCAGTTGCATTATTTAAATCTGCATGCGCTAAAAAACATTTCCAAGCTTTTGCATGTTCTTTATTCCTATGTGCTGCAATACCTTCTTCAAGAGGAATTATTTGTGGTATTTCATCAATGTTAAAATCCATGTCCATGTCTGGTAAATCCAAACCGCCTTCATCACTAATGGAAACTGCGGATCCATCTAAATCTAATGCCTTATCAGGTAAAAGTTTAGCTTCAGTTTCTTTGCCGGTGCAATATTCATCAGCTAGTTGAACCAAATTCATAAAAATATTTTGAAGAGATGCTCGAATTGCTGGGTCGCCTTGCCAGGCTTTTCATATAAAATATATAATGATGTAAGATTTTTTTTTAAAAAACAAAAAAGTTAATAAAACATAGTAATAAAAATAAAATAGTTTACCAGACACAATGATTTTCGCCAAGCCTTTTTGAAGTTTTTCAACATCCGATGATGCCCTTCCCCATGTGATTTTTTCTCTGTTACCAGCTAATACATATTCTTTAATCTTCAATATATCCCATTTTTCGTATGGAATTTTTTCGAAAACAAGTTCCCAGAGTAACATACCAAAACTAAATATATAATATAAGAAACAATATGAAAATAAACCAAATAATTCAATAAACAAATAAATTAGCATGATTGTAATTATCACCTGAAAATCTCGCATTTAAAAGTATAAGGATATGTAGAATCACGCAATTTTTCGGGAGCCATCCAACGCATAATTTCTGTTGCATCCTTCATGTCTGTGGTTGGACTAGTTTCCACGTGGGAATACTTAAATTTTGCAATTTTTGGTACCAGACCTGTAGCCATCTATTATAAACGGAAATAAAATTTAATTAAACTTATTAGAATCTATATATAAAGTCTATGTAAAATCTTTGTTATTAAAATCTTACCATAATATGTTCACATCTAATATCGTGATGAAGAATGTCACAAGAATGTAAAAATATAAAGCCACGACAAATATCAAGGGCTATTCGTACTTTCACATGCCATGCAATATCATATTTACAATACAATTCTCTGAGCGAACCATATTCTGCCCATTCAAATACAGTAACGTCAGAGTTTTCTATATATGAAAGACCATAAAATCTGATAATGTTGGGTGAATCTCGTAATTTTCCTAATATAGCTAGATGTTCTTGAATTTTTGCAGTTTCTTTAGGGTCACTATTTTGAAGATCTATTGGTTTGCAGGCGACCTCAAAATTTTTATATATTTTTTTGATAACCTGATGATTTCTCTTCACTCGGCGATCCGTTGCTTTTGACGTCAAAGGATCAATCAAATCAGTTGACTTTATTTTATTTGCTTTAATATTTCTCTCTGAACTATCTGGATGACCCAATTTTTTATTCATTAATGACGCTTCCAGGAAAACAGTATTGATTTTTTGATTTCGGTCAACTATGCCATCGCCTATTCTTTCCAAGAACTAATAATAATGAAAAAGAATGTTAGATGAATAGAGAAAAAAAAGAAGTTCATAATATTCTAAAATTGAATTAGGATGTAAATTACCTTAGTCATATCTGAAATATCGGATTCGAGAGCAGATTGATCTATCTTCCTTTGTGCATCATTAGCAACGGCTATCGTAAAATGCAATTCAGTCATTACTACATCAAAGTCTTTAGCAAGTGAATCAAATCTATCTTTAACCGAACCGGAGTGTACAAATTTTTGGTAACTGTGTAAATTTGTTATTTCAACCATAAATTTTTTAATTCGTTCCATGATATAAATAAAACGAATAAATGAATTGTAATATTCTTGTTTACAAAAATTTATTACATTTTCAGCTTTTTTTCTTTTTAAAGTTCTGATGGCTGCATCAGCAGCATCTACACGATCCATAAGTGAATTGCAGATCTTCTTATTATATTGGACAGTTTCATAGATTGCACTAATTTCCGAAATCACGAGAGTTACAGCAGCAAACAATGGCACGAAAGGTTTTGTGATCTCTCCAACAGAACCTACAATTTTAGTCATATCGGGACTAATATTCATAGAATTGAGAGTAGTATAAAGAAAAGATGAGGAATCTTTACTATATTTGTTTGTTAAAGCTTCTAATTGAATATCTTGATTGTCATTAGAATCGTTATATATATTTTCGAGAGAATCAGAAATATTTTCTATCGTTGGTCTTTGGGCTGGATTATCATTCCATGCACTTGAATAGATTTTGATATAATCCTCTGGTGTTCCGTTAATGGGTAATTCTCTTTCACCGTTAGTAACTAAAGTAAGTTGTAAAATTTCCGGGATTTCATCAAATGGAGGTTTTCCACTCGATAATTCCCAAAAAATAACTCCCAAACTATATATATCAGAAGCCTTATCTCTTTTATATCTTATAGACTTCATTTGATTTCGTAAATATTCAGGATCAAGATATGCAACCATTTTACCACCCACAGAAATTGAATTGGTATCCAATGATTGAGATAATCCTATGTCTGTTATCAATAGCCTTCCTTTATGAACTAAAATGTTCTTTGAATGCTATTAAAACAAATGAATTAAGATATACAATTAATGTTATGATTAATATAATTATTATTATACTTAATATATCCTTATATACTTACTAAACCTTTATGAACTATATTTTTTGCGTGAATATAGCGTAGACCATTTGTAATATCTTTAGCCATATGGATTTTAATTGTCCAATCAAGTCTATAGAAAAAATTTCGTAAATAAGTTCCCAGGTCACCATCTTTGGCATATTGTAATACTAGGTAGTACGTCTCTGTTGAAGGATCTAAATAATAAATTTTATTAAATAGCAATAATTTTATTTGGTGATAATTATTTATTTTATTAATATAAGATTTAATAAATAATATATAAATAATACCTAAACTGATTCCGTAAAATTTAATAATATTGTAATGGTAATTTGCAGCCAGGATATTGGTTAACTGTGATTCCAGATATTGTAAAAAAATTTTAATTTCATATATATATATCAGTGAAGAAAAAGTATTTATTTTTACCTTTTTCTCAAAATTTTTATGAAATAATTTGTTGTCATCTTTATGCAACCTTTTTAATGCAACATGTTTTCCTAAAATTTTCGAATAAGCATGATAAACTTTACTAAATCCTCCGCATGCAAGTAGTCCAATATTTTCAAATGTTATATAATCAAATTCTCTAATAGATAGACCTTTTAAGGCCCTTTTAAAAGAATCTTTTTCTTTTTTGCTATATGATGACATTTTCGGAATGAAAAATTAGAATAATAAAATTTATTTAACTCCGGCACTAAATTTGAGGCAAATTTTATGTAAATCATTACAAATTAGTATCATGCATCAAATTCATATTATTCTTTTTTTGTGAAGATAATTCTTTTTGAGGTGGCACGAAAACGTCCTAAACACGGTATCACTATTTGGGTGAAATTATCCTTGTGCGTCGCACATCATCCTTCATCCAAGATGAAAGATAATATCCTCGTGTTTATGGATTTTGGTGGATGAAAGTAAATAATGGGAAGATATAGAAATAGTTGCGAAAAGGAAGAAGAAAGAGAGATTCCTTTTTGCCAAAAAGAACAAGAACCAAAATAAAAATATTTTACTTGATATTTCGAACAATTTTAATCTTAGTTTTATTTTTACTTAAATATTGAACATTTAATTTAGTTTTATTTTTATTTTTCATTTGTAATACTCTTTATTGCTATACGAAATTATTTTATTATTATTAGAGATAAAATACGCCAATGCAGTAATATATCTCTATTGTTGTATTTCTGTGATAATTTTAATAATTAATTTAGTGCAGGAGGAAGCAAAGTGATAAGATACACCAAAGCAGTAATATATTGCTATTGTTATACTCCTACACAAAATTATAATAAATTTTAATAAACTATTTCGTATTTCTTGGCAAAGTTGCATTAAAAAGTCTATTTCAGTTTGGCAGTGTGCAAGTAGGGTTCCGCAAAACCGAATCGGATCAGATTTTATTTATATTCGGATCTAATCTGATATTCAAATACTTGATCCGGATCCGGATTTGTTATATACGGATCCAACTTTTAAAATCTGAATCCAATTTTTATTATATTCGGATCGATCCGAATCCAATCCAAATTCATAAATAATATTCAAATCCATAAAAATATTTGGATATTTTTTGTGGATTCGGATATTTTTTGTGGATTCGAATATTTTTTTTGGATTTGAATATTTTTTATAGATTTTGGATTTTAATACTTTATTGAATTTATAAAAATTACCAATTATTTTATTAATCTTTAAATCTTATAAAACTTATACATATAACTATAAA